>CAHIKZ030000127.1:1000000-1047500 GCA_903632075.3 Acanthosepion pharaonis | reverse complement strand
ACAAAAGAACTATTTTGAAGGTAGGAAAAAACCATCTTTGAAAAATGAGGGGAAAACCAGACTGGTCCTGAAAACAACACTCAGCCTGACTGCCAAAAAACCTGATGTGACACAAGACAATACTCTGTCATCTAGTGTCTTGACTTTTTCCTACCCAGCCGAGGCAATTTTAAATATACAGGACATGAGGCAGGACCAAAAATGACTAGGCCTTGAAGCATTTAATTTTGTATTCAGTTGTGCATTTGATGACATTCCCAAGATACCTATTGTCATAGAATATATCATAGATTCTTGATCAAATTTACAAGAACATATCATTATCGCAAGGTGGACTGAAGTAGAGATCAGGTTTATCTTATGGAACTTGAGGAGAAAGGAATTCCAATTGGTGTAAAAACCAATGAACATAGACTTCTGGTAAACACTGGTAATAAATGACCCTTTCTTTCATTTAACCAACAAAAAAACACTATTGAAAAAGAGTTTCAGATTTTAATAAAATTAAATTTTATCAACATTTATACCATTGTAAGAGAAAAAGAGTGAACAAAAATATGTTAAAAACATTTAATAGACTAGTTTTAGGAAATAAATGTAAAATCTATTTGTTTAAAATTAAATGTGAAATTTATTCTTTTACAAAAGAAATGAAAAAAAGGATATGCAACATGACGTCTGAAAAAATTCAAGTCTGAACCGACTGTTCGGTTAAACTCTCTTCCCACGGGCAGGAACCTTTAGGAGGCTTGAAAAGAAATAGTCTCCTTCGGGAGGTAAAACTGGCCCTGAACCCGTTTATACGGGTTCAATGGAAGCTATATTTGTTTTCAAAAGAAATGGCTCAAAAATGCCCACACGTTAAAAGGCCTTGTGCCACATGACACCCTCGTGGGGGGTGACTGAATATCATCTGAAATCTATTTGTTTCAGTTTTCAAAAAAAACTTTTTGTAGTAAAATTAAGTTAACAACAAAATAGCGAGTAAAAATAAAAAAAAAAAAATAGTTGCCAGTTTCGTCTTAAGGTTAAATTTTATAAAGTTGGATTTTTGTAAGGGTTTTCTAGTAAACTAGTTTGCCAATCACGAAATAAAGACTAAAGTTATTGTAAACAAGAAAAATGAATGAAGATTTTTTTTATAAATAAATTTGTTTTTTATCTTGGGAATGCACCTAAATTAGATATTAAGAATAATTAAAATAGTTCTTAATTTCACTTTTAAAATAATGTGTATATTTCCAGATATGCGAGTCTCTCTAGTGTAAAAAATTGTTTCTTTTCTACAAATAAAATTATGTTACTATCTAGCTAGTGAATAATACACCTAAAATTAGATACTAAAAAAAATGAAGTAAGTTTTAATCTCAATTTTGAAATGTCTATATTTTCAAAACTGCAAGTCTACATTTTTTTTATTGTCTACATAACATAAATATAAATGAGGTTTGCGGTGTCTTTCCAATAGAAGTCGTTCATGAAAACCAACAAAAATATTGGCTAATACATGACCTGAGGGGACTACCCATCAAAACCTCATTGACTTGGGCATACATGATGTTATTAAAACTGAATTCTACCACCTCCATTGCTAACTGTATAAATTCTAAAAACAAATTTTCAGAAATTATAAGGGAATCCAAATAACCATATAAAAGAACATCAGTATAAATCTATAAAGTACCCTGAAGGGGGACATTAGTGTACAGACTGACAATGTCAAAGGACACCATGAGTTTGTTCTCAGAACACAAATCAGAATTTCTAATAATACTAGAAAATTTTTAATAAAACTGAAGTAATTCAGTCAACCATTTGGCTAACTCATGCTGATCAGAACCTAATCAGAGACAAAATGGGTTCAAGAGGGATACACTCTTCATGTACTTTACATATCAGGATATACTTAAGATTCTCTGTCATTGCTTGATCCATCTTCAAATATGGATATTTAGTCCTGCTAGGGTCTTACATTCTCTTGTGCCGATGTGGCAATTTTGGGTATCATTTATGTTAGTTGTTACATTATAAGCCTCGTTACATGTAATGAATGACTTTTCTCTTTGTGTAGCAGATTTGATGATATTTTTTAGCCCTATTTAGCCAGACACGACTACATTCATCACATGTTAGTTCAAAATCTGTGGGAACATTTTCATGAAAATTAACATAAAGTCCCTTATGAATATCTCTCTTAATGCAATTCTGTTCAAAGCCTCTCTTACAATTGTGTACTGTTTTCTTCCAGAATGAACAGTCTAGAGCTCATTTTTGCAGTCATTTTGCAGTGTGTTATTAATAGAATTTTATACCTCAACTCCAAAAGATATAGGAATCATAAGAACACCTTTCGTTAGAGCATGTTGTCTGCTACAAAACAGTATTTTTCCTATTTTTACATTGCAGTGATGTCACTGTCAGAAAAATGTCCATATAGTTCACCTCTCATCAGCCTATGTCTTGTTATATATATCACTGTCACCCCAGCTGAAGCATATTAACCAATACTTAACTGTGCTCCTATCCACTGTTTGATCTCTGAAATGTTCTGCAAGTGTCAATGAAAATCAATGAATGAATTTTTCTACTTGGAGAAATGCAGTGATACCTTCTGCTTCATACACACTTTCTCATCATCTCAATTTGCAAAACTGCTACTCAGCTTCTACACAGTAAACATATATGGGTTATTGGTGGGAAAGTTCAATACCATCAGCATCTGCTTCTTATATCCCAGGCTAACAGAATTCCCGGGATGTCAATACAGTTTTAATTGATGTTTTAACTTCTCCTCCATATCCAGCCAATAGGCAAAAGTTAGTCATCATAATATATAATACAATGCAAAATAGATTACTTTAATTCCATTTAATATCAATAGTGCAATCCTCTATACATCTTTCATTAATCATTCAAATCAAATGGAACCCATTTATTAAACTATGTTTTTTTTTTTTTTTGGTTTGTTTTTTTTTTGTATATGGTTAAATACTGAAGGCTGTAAGTATATACTAAACATTGTGAAACATTTGGCTTTTGGGCTTCCTTATTTTTGACAATAAATGGCATAGACAATGAAGACTAATGACTGTGTATATTAAAGTAATTGGACTCATTCTTTTTGCTGCTTTTGTACTTACCTTCATGTTTCAACCAATTCATTATTTTTCTTCAGGTATATATGAAAGAAACCTGTAATTTTGTAATGAGTCATTATTATTCCTAGATTTGTTCAGACTGCAAAACTATTCCTTTTTGCTTTTGTTGTTGCTACAATATTTCAACCAATTCCTTCTTCATCCTTCTTCAGGTATATATGGAATAAACCTTCTGAAATTTTGAGATGAGTCATTATTATACCTAGATTTTTTCATACCATGGAACTGTTCTTTTTTGGGTTTGTTGTTGCCATAATACTTCAACCACTCCATTCTAAAAACAATATGGAACTGCCTGTTATATGTGTTAATGTGAATGAGTTAGTCCAATCAGTATATGTGCTCGTTTTCTTTTTTTGTTTGATAAAATGTTCTGGTTTGCACTAGTGAAAAAAAACTATTTCTATAAGGATTGTATATCCAAATAAGGTTATAGAATGACTCAGCCAGAATGATATAATTATAACAAAAGCAACAAAAAAAAAGAATTAGTTTGGTAATTTAAACAACTATTACAATGAGGTGATAGATAGAAAGATAGATATAAAATGTCTGAGATAGATAGAGACAAACAGACAGAAACAAAATGAAAGATATGAACAGACTACACTATTTACATTGTTCAGACTATTGTCCTTATCTTTGTTGCCATATTTATCACAATGTTTCAGCTGTTGTATGCTCTGGCCTTCTTCAGGTGGTTAGTATGTCAAACTGAACCCTTTATTTCACTTGCTGGGGTAGACTGTTCTAGTTCCACGTGCCATGTCTAATGGATGGTGGTTATCAGTTATCTTCTGTTAATTCACAACTCCAAGTTCTCCACCGCCTTAACCAGGCATTGAACTCACACTCTTTGGGTCCTGTCACTGGATCTAACTAACGCCTTTATCCACTGTGCCATGTGTCCTTGAGGACAGTGAAATGTTGTGATAAACAAAGATGAGGACAATAGTCTGAACAATGTAAATAGTGTACATAATACCTCATCTCAGAAATATAGACAGATACTGATGAACAGACTAAGATAGACAGACAGACAAAGAGATAAAGATAGATATAAAAAAAAAACTAAGACAGCTCAGCAGATGACAAGTAAGGAAATAACAAAATGGAAAATCTCTTTAATGATGGATTTTATTCCAGCAAGGAACTTCTTCAGACTAATATCATCTATTTAGCCACCATTAGTTTGATAGATTTGTATATCATATATTCCATATAGAGGCAGATAGAAACAGACTATGATAGAGAGAGAAATAAGATAGAGAGACTGAGTGATATAGATATAAACTGGTGAATATAGATAGATATAAACTGACTAATAGATAGAAACAGACTTAGAGAGGTAGAGATAAACAAACTAATACTGATAGATGGGGCACAGCAAATGGCTAATACAATACCTAGTTTCAAGAGCATCTAAGGTGCTTGTGGGTATAAGAATCCCAAGAGTAGACATGAAGAACCAGATTGACTGCATAACATTCAATAAAAGATTCAGGAATGCAGTTTTACAGTGTAAAACCTATCAAGGTGCTGACTGTGGGAGTGACCATATTTAAGTCATATGTAAAGCAAAGACAACCAAAGCAATGTCTAAACTCCAATATAATAGACACCTGAATGACTCAATTTGCAAAGAGATGTTTGCTGACAGAGTTAAAAGCAAACATAATAACTTAGATGGGGAAAGAAATTCAAAGTGGAATACATTAAGAAAAGCTCTAGTGACATTGGCAAATGAGATCATCCCAAAGAATTAGATAGATATGATCTGACTGAGATAGATAGATAGATATGATTTGATTGAGATAGATAGATATGATCTGATGTAGATAGATAGATAGATAGATAGATATGATTTGATTGAGATAGATAGATATGATCTGACGTAGATAGATAGATAGATATGATTTGATTGAGATAGATATGATCTGATGTAGATAGATAGATAGATAGATAGATAGATAGATAGATAGATATGATTTGATTGAGATAGATAGATAGATAGATAGATAGATAGATAGATAGATATGATTTGATTGAGATAGATAGATAGATAGATAGATAGATAGATAGATAGATATGATCTGGGATAGATAGATAAAAAGATAATTACATATGATCTGGGATAGATTGATATATATGATCTGATTGAGATACATATGATCTGAGATAGATATAATCTGATTTAGATAGATGATCTGACTGAGCTAGATAGATAGATATGATCTGATTGAGATAGATATGATTGAGATAGATATAATCTGACTTAGATATAGACAAAGATAGATATATAGATATTGACAAACTTAGAAACATAGATATGAACTGACTGAGATAAATATGGACAAAGATAGATAGATAGATAGATAGATAGATAGATAGATAGATAGATAGATAGATAGATAGATATGACTAAATTGAGATAGAGAGTGTGAGAGAGAATATATATATATAAATATATATTTCTATATTTTAGTTTGAAGTAGGGTATAATTATAATAGGTACTAAAATTTATGAGCAGAAAAATATGAACTTTTTTGCCAAAAATTTATTATTCACAAATATTATCTGATATTTTGGAATGAAGTCATTTTATGAAGTATGGAGTCTATTATCTTTATTTTTTTGTTTTTATTTTGATAATTTCTTTTTTAGCTGATGAAAAGATATTCTCTGACTTTAATCAGGCATGAATTATATAGAACAGAAGAAAATTGAATATCTTCATCGAATACTTTATCAGATTCAATTTTGTTTTTCTAACTTTTAACCCCATTCAACTTCAATGATCCAAACAACAAAGATTAATTCTGAAGTTCCAGTTTATACCAAAAAGAAAAAAAATGATATTAAACTGTACACACTGAGTTTTGGTATTGTTTTCCAGCTTTTAAAATGATTTTTTTTTTCATAAGTTGTAGTGAATTCATCACTTGTTCTTACATGTCTTTTTTAACTGGCTTTTGTTAAACCACAGATTTGTTTATTTGAACTGAAGATCAGACAACTAAACCCTGGGAAGTTCTTTCAAATGTGTTTCTCACTCGAATAAGTCTTCCACATTTAAAAAAAATATTATTATTACACGTTATTAAACACTGCTGTCACATGACTTGCTCATCACATTTGATATAGTTTTCAAAAACTAACAACACTTTTACAAAATAATGATAGAATCTACTTTTTAAAACAATTTTCTTTTCTCACTTACACTTCCTGATAATGAGTCATTTGAGTTGAAAGCTTTTGACCAATTTATTCACACACAATCACTACATTAATAAAAACACTAAATTTAATAGATATAAAATGTCTATTGATTTTAACAATACAACTTCAAAAGAATAATTGCTGCTCAAATATACAATATATATATATATATATATATATATATATATATATATATATATATATATATATATATATATATATATTATGAAATGGACAAAGTCCGACAATTATTTTAAGATATTTATTATGATTATACGTTCTTTTTATAGATACAAATATTTAAGTAAATGCTCTGTTTATAATAAAAAGTATTAACATTTACCGGCCTGAATGTCCAAGAAATTTTCATAGAAAATATGTGTCCTCCAACAGGAATATATATATACTTCTGAGATCATCTTCAGGGCTGTACATAGTAATACAAAACAGTGCATTGTTCACAGGTGCAAGTAGTAATACAAAACTTTTTTGATATCCATTACTGTAATTTTTCTTGCAATGGTTGACAGTCATGCTTAGTGTTCATTAGAATGGGAAAAAATTATCCACCATGGAATTCTTCTGTGTTGTAATGTCATGGTCATGCGTGCATTAAAGCATGAAAAGCTGTTCTTTTTATAGGCATTTTAGAACATTATTACAGTAGTTGTAGCTGATTTTATTCAATGTCGGCTTCAGTTTTTTAATGAAGATTACTTCAAGGATCTGTAGTTTTAATTTGTTATTTTCTTGGTGTAGGATAGTTGTGTTATCAATAAATATAAATATAGCAATCCCTTATATTGTAACCAGGATGAGAAAATCATAAAAAAACCTCATTCGTACTAATATATCTACCATGGATCCTATTAACAACATTTACCAGCCTGAATGTCTGAGAAATTTCATAGAAAATATGTGTCTTCAACAGGAATCAAACCTGTATCCTACTGTATTCAGGCCAGTAAATGTTGTTAATACTGTTTATTATGAACAGAGTATTTATTTAAATATTTGTGTCTATATAAATAATGTATAGCAATAAAATATATTAAAAATAATTGTTGGACTTAGTCTATTTCATAATATAATTATATACCCACTGCCCCACGCAGCAAGATGTGGCACAAGGCCGAGTTTTAAAGTGGGGTATCCAAGCCTGGAGGCTTGGGCAAAAATTCCTTATAGACCACGTAAAAACGGAGTCAGTTTCCTGAGATGAGACTCTGCCCTTTGGGCATAGCCTTGTTGGGGGGGATACCCTCTGACTTGTGCTAGGTAAGTAACACAACTATCCATTTCATAATATATATATATATATATATATATATATATATGGCTGAGTGGTGAGAACATTCATTTTCTGGCCATGTGACCCAGGTTCACATATCACATATTACCATCGTCAATTTGAGGCAACATCTTGATGCTGTTGACCTGGGGGGGGGATGATGCCATCTTACAGCACCATTTGAAAGTACCTGAAAACCATACCATATGTTGACCCAGGTTTTAGGAATGGAACTGGGTAGACGGGACTGTTTGGAAGCCATCAATACCTGTGCTAGTACAAACTCAGAGGTCATTGTGACCAAGAATTTAAGCATACTGATCACACTATGTTATGCCTTCTTTGCCAGAAAGTGTAACTAATGTCTGTCCAGCATAGTTGCAGTATAAACCATTACATTAAAATTCCACTGAACTCTGTTTAATTAAAAAAAAAAAAAAAAAATTTTCAAAGTATCTCATCTTGAGGTAAATTGTTGTTGGTGGATTGACCACTTTGTGAAAACTTTGTAACCATAATATTTTTTTTCCTTCTCCAATATTTGTTTCCTTTACTTTTCACTTTCTGTTACATTTTATTGTTTCAGATCAAAAAGAGAATTCTATCAGAGATTTTCTCACAAGTTTTGCATCTTAAAAATAAATAAACAATCCTGTTTTCCAAAAAACTGGTAAAAGAAAAATAGATAGGAGAAAAGGAGGAAGAATAGAGAAACAAGTATGAAAAAAAGAGAGAATATATAAAAGAAAGAAACAAAAGAAAAGATAAAGAAAGTGAAGAAAGAACAAAAGGAAAGAAGGAAGGAGAAAGAAGAGTAAAAGTGAAAGAGTAATAAAAAGAGAAAGAGAAGAAATAATGTGAGAAATAAAAAAATAAAAACATTAAGTCAGATAAAAAAAGATCCGTCAAGTGAACATTTTCTTCAAAGCTGATTGGCTGATTGAAATGAGCACATTCCTGTTTAGCCATTACACAGTCATACATAATCATTTTGTTTTCTCAAGAATTAAACAAATTATATTTTGAATCTTTAATTTCACAAAAGAAATTTTTAAAAATTGGAAGTAGAAGATTTTTTTAAATATTTTAAAAAGAGTTTGTTAAATTGTTTAACAAAATGTTTATTGTATCTTAGTGACATATTACTCTGTTATTTTTGTTTCAACAGACTCTTTCAATTTAACCTTGAACAGTTTGTTCTTGTTTATTAATTCTGTACATCATTTCAAAGACATTTTTCACTGGTTATCCAAAACCAATACTATTTCTTTCCTGTTTGTAGTTTTATTATGACTAATTACAGTTTACTTCATAACCTAGAATTATTTTTATGACTTTCATTTATAACCAGAAATAGCATCAAAACCCTGTGTTGTTTTAACACTCCTACACCATAAAACCAGCAGTGACCAGCTGCTCCAACGATAGGGGAGAAGTAGATGATGGGGTAGTGTCCAGACCAGCAATTACCAGCGACCAACTGACTCCTGCAGACCATGTTTTCCACCAATCCACTTGAGGATTCAGGTTTCACTCCCTGCTGCCCATGGATTACTGTGGTTTCAACCGTCTACCCTCAGTTAAGACTTCCTTCTAGTACCAGTTCAACACACCAACTGTCTATCGACCTTTACTGACTGCCTATTTTCCTTTGACACATCCCAAGTGGCTTCGTCTTCATCTTCTGGTTACTAACAACCGTCTGCAGTAAGCTATGATTGTCAACTAGTACTAACACAATACACCAACTGTCTATCAACCTTTGGTACCACTGAAATTGCTCCAGTCATCAACTTGTTGATGCATCTAAGACCAACAGTCAACTACTAGCACGACCACCCAGGGCATTTAAAACATCCAGATTCTTTGATCGTATTTCCTATTTTTCTTGCCAATAATAAATTTTGACATATTTTATCTAAACTCCTTGTTTTTGTTATCCTTGGCCTGAGTCACTTCAATTTTAATGTTTGCAGGGTTCGTCTAACATTGATACTTGGACCCCATATAACAAATGTTATTGTTTTTAACAATAAAACTGAAAAATAATGAAAAGCTGATAATCAAAGTGTATTGAGAAAATTGTTTGAAAATAATTATTTGAAAAACATTTATTTGAATTATAAATTGTTTGAATGAAGAAGAATTGAAAGGTAAGTTATACTAAATAATAATTATTCGAAATACCTAGGTTTGAAATAAGTATATTGTCTTGATTTAAGAGAGTCAATACAGATTTACCTAGAACTAATAACACGCTTAAAAGATGGTATAGGACTTTTTTCAGAAATTGTCATCCCATCATATGGAAATTCTTAGACATGCTTAAAAGAGAATGGGACTTGCAAGAAATTCATATTGCAAAAATATGAAAAAAAAGCAGGTTGCCAAAATATGAAGAAATAACCGTAACATATAAATAGAAGGCTTAAAATTTAGTGGCATCCTTTACTCTTCCGTAGTCACCGATTGTAAGTATAATGTTTATATCATGTTTTATTGTTGTTTTGCATTATTAGAGTTAATAAAAATGATAAACGTATTTTGGCACCCTTCTTTTCATTTCCCTTTAGTAACTTAAATTCATATATTTAGGAACTCCTTGATATAAGAAGCCATTATAAAAAACAACCAAAAAAAAATTACCCACTCTGCTATTAAGTATTATGCAAAGAAAGGAAAAACATTACAGCATAAAAAGGAAAGAAAAATCATTAGAGTATAAAAGGAAAGAAAAATCATTAGAGCATAAAAAGAAAGAAAATCATTAGAGTATAAAAAAGAAAATCATTAGAGCATAAAAAGAAAAAAATCATTAGAGTATAAAAGGAAAGAAAAATCATGAGAGTATATAAAGAAAGAAAATCATTAGAGCATAAAAAGAAAGAAAATCATTAGAGCATAAAAAGAAAGAAAAATCATTAGAGCATAAAAAGAAAGAAAAATCATTAGAGTATAAAAGGAAAGAAAAATCATTAGAGTATAAAGAGAAAGAAAATTATTAGAGCATTTTTATGCTCTAATGATTTTCTATCTTTTTTATACTCTAATGATTTTCTTTCTTTTTATGCTTTAATGATTTTTCTTTGATAGACAGTTGGTGTATTGTGTTAGTACTAGTTGACAGTCATAATTCACTGCAGACGGTTGTTAGTAACGATGTACAGAAAGAAAATCATTAGAGCATAAAAAGAAAAAAATTATTAGGGTATAAAAAAGAAAGAAAAATTATTAGAGCATAAAAAAGGAAAATCATTACAGGATAAAAAAGAAAGAAAAATCATTTGAGCATAAAAAGAAAGAAAATCATTTGAGCATAAAAAGAAAGAAAATCATTAGAGCATAAAAAGAAAGAAAAATCATTAATAAAAAGAAAGAAAATCATTTGAGCATTAAAAGAAAGAAAATCATTGGAGCATAAAATGAAAGAAAAATCATTAATAAAAAGAAAGAAAAATCATTTGAGCATAAAAAGAAAGAAAGATTTGACTGGAATTCAAACTCGACTCTCCGATTCTTCAATCGAAGCTGCTTTTTTGTAACATTGTGTTGGAACAATTCTGCAATCTTTACAATAACTAATAAATTCAAACAAAATGTCTGCCTCAAATACTGTCTGAAGTTTTGTAGATCTGTTATTGAGATCCTTGAAATATTTTATCTCGCTTTTTTGTAAATTTTACTTCAGGCAAACACAAGTTTGTTGAGTGGTGTTTCAAGGCCAGTCAAGTGTCAACTGAAGATAATGGATGCTCAGGACAGTCAATGACACAGACAGAAAATATAGAATGCCTTTATGAACTTGTCCATGTAGCTCTCATTTCTGCAGACTCTGATGTTATTCTCTCTGTTCACTTGAGTGTTCCCTTCTCTAAGTACTCTACTCTTTCCATATCTATACATTCTCACAGTCCTCAATTTGGAGAAACCCAAAACTTACTGTTTCTCCTCGTAGAATATGTTCTCACCTGGGCCATAGTTGATGAATCCGACTCATTAGAATCTGGAGTCATAAACATGGCTTTTCCAGAAACACAGAAGAATTTCCATATTATATGAAATTCCCTTCCTTTTAGTTTCTCCTTACACTCTGCTTGCTGTGTAGCTATATGTGATTTATTGTTCTCTGTGTGAGACATGCATATATACTTTTGTATATGTCTTAGTAGCATAAAAGTCTCTCTGAGAACAAAGCATTGTTTGTTATTCCTTTCCCTTTCATCCATTCTGTTCTGCCCTTGAAATAAAGTGTTATTATATCAGATATAATAATGCCCATAATGGGTGAAATGCAAATGGAAGAATAAACCTTTCTTCCATACTTCTCTCTCCTGTTATGACAGTAACACTTTCATTTTTACTCTGTATCATCCTCAGAATGATAGAACTGTAATGTTTGACTGAATATCTGATAAGATTGATAATATCTTCACTGAATATCCTTCAGCTAGCTTTCATATTTGTGGTGACTTCAATATTCACCATGAAGAGTGATTATCCCACTCAATGAAAATTTATGAAGAATGCAGATACTGCAGAGACTTCTCTGTTGTCTATGTACTAACCCAAATCATTGAAGAACCCACCCACGTTCTTGATCCTACCCCGAAAAATACTTCACCGAAGGAGTTCTGAAAGATCTCCAACCAAATTCTGAATAGAGGCAATGTGTCAGTGCCTACTAATATAACTGACCTGAGGAGGTCATCTCATTCTCATCAGATAAGGCAAGGCTCGTCACCATAATCTTTACCTCTAAATCAATGTTAGCTGACAAAGGCTGTCTCCTTTCCGACTTCCCCTGTCTCATGGAGCACAATATCAGTAATATTTTTATTACAGCCTGGGAAGCCTCAAGACTTATCAAAAGTCTTGACTTTGTTATGATCCAAAATGATGATAATATTGCATCATTCTAAGAACAACCTTTCCACTAGTGATGATTGATGATAAGGATATTTCATCATCCTGGAAATAAAGATAAAAATTTCATCATTCTAAAACAACATGCCACCAATGATGATATAGGATGATGATATTTCAACTTTCTAAAATTTGAAACTTCATCATTATAAAAACGACCCTTCTACCACAAGCAAGGACAGTCAGTAGAGTAGTAGTAGCAGTAGTAAAAAAAAGAACAACACAAACGCGTCTTTTTCATTCAATGAAAATCGACAGTTGATGGTTTCAAATTTTCTTAACCACAAAATTCTTGGAACAAGCAAAAAACGAGTACACATAAACTTTTAAAGAAACAAAAGAAACAATAACACTGAGAACATTTTTAACACACACAATAGCAATATTGTAAGAAGGTTACTAGTTCAGATAAAATCCCAGTGGTTGTCCTTTAGAATATTAACCCAAAGTTAACCTCGATTTTAGCAAAATTATTTAACCCCTGTTTGAAGGTGATCCTTTCCAATTCTGTGGAAGGTGTCAAGTGTATGCTCTGTTTTCAAGAATACGAGTGATCACTCATCACTATCACAGTTTAGACCCATCAGCTTCCTCAATGTCATTAGCAAACGTTTTGAAGCTATATTCAACAAAAAGATTGCTTCAGTAGAGAAAACCTCTTGAGCTACAAACAGTATGAATTTCAGTTGGCTCGATCCACTGCTGATATCCTGTCATTACTCACAGTGAGGCACGAGACAACAATTACTTTTCAGGGACAATTGATTGACAAGGCTTGGCTTGGCATGAAGGGTTAGTGAACAAGCTCTCTAGCTATGGAATTACTTGAAAAGATTTTTCAATTATAAAGTCATTCCTAATGAGTAGGTCCGTCCCTGAAGGTGGTTGATAACAGCCAGTCCCCTGAGTCCCAAGTAATCAACGCAAGCATCCCCGCAATGTTTGCTTCTTGGTCCAACATTTTTTCTACTTTGTATAAATGATCTGCCAACATGTATACTCCGATCATTTATGAATATCTATGTTGATGATACAATGGGTGCACCTCTAAACTCTAGATGACTAGAGATTGGCAGCTGATCTCTCCTCTGACCTAGCTCTAACAGATCAGTGAGAGTAAAACTGGCTGGTCACATTCAATATTACAAAAAATAAACTAGTGACGTTCCGTCATTACCGAGTGGACCCAGACTTTAACTGGTCAGGATAAACCGACGGTCCCTCAAGGAGACCACATGCCTTGGGTGCCTATCGGGAGTTAATCTCAACTCAGACCTCAATTGGAACACGTATATATGATCAGTTGCTAAAGATACTGGAAAAATGATCAGTTCCCTGTACCTCTGCTGTAAGTACCTATTCACTTATCTTCGTAGATCCGTTAGCCAAATTATGCATGCTGGGCGTTAACATAAAGGAGAAAGCGATCCAACTCATTAGAGTTTATGTGGCCAATGACCGTTAGGAGATGGAAGCCTTTGTTTGGCGGATCAATCAGTTTACGATAGCATTGAAATGGGTAGCTTTATGATGGCGTTGAAACAGGTAGATTTATGATGGCGTCGAAACGGGTAGATTTATTTTGGCGTCGAAACAGGTATATTTATGATAGCGTCAAAATGGATAGATTCATAATGGTGTCGAAACAGGTATATTTATGATAGCGTTGAAACGGGTAGATTTATGATGGCGTCGAAACGGGTAGATGTAGCAGATGATTGGAACGTTTTTCTTGATCTTGATTTAAACTGCGGGGGAGCTAGGAAGGGTACTAACATTCCTACCTATGTAAATGACTTTCATGAATTTGTCACCAGACTTGATTTCGCTGATAAATTTTGAAATGAACATCCGAAGTAAGTAGAGTGAACTTGGACAAATAGGGGTGTGGTTCAGGTGGGGGTGCAGCTTTCTAGTTACATCGACTGGTTTCTACCGAGGAGAGTCTACTTAGGACTCTTTGGTTGTCCAAGTTTTCATAGTGTAGTTTATTCGGACTATAGGTTTACCTGAGTTCACATAAACATAGATAAAACTAAACCTAGAAATGGTGGGTACTGGAATTTCAATTTGAATGTGAAGGATTTCCGGGACCAGCTGAATACTATGGAAACAGACAGACTCTATGTTTGGGAATAAGTGGTGAGAACACTAAGCACACCATTAGGTCTTTTGCCACCGATTATAGTCAATCTAGATAGACTAGCGACTCAAAAGGTACTAAAATCTAGAATATGTAAAATTGGGTGATTGTGATAAGGTAGTTATAGCTAAGGTTGAGCTAGCCTTCTTGCTTAAAAAGTACCAAACTCAAGTAGATAGATTTAAATTAACTAGAACGTTTGCTGAAGCAACGAATATGGCTGCAGAATTGTGTGCTGAGGAACTTCGAAGTACCTCCGATCGGCATGTCGCGCATGTCACATGACCGGATAAGAAAACCCTGACGACGGACAAGAGCATACGCAGGGAGTTTCGTGACTAGTTTGAGAACACAGCCTGAGTTGTTCAACAACGATTTGGCTGACGTTCCTTGCCTTGAAGCGGCTAGTTGCGAGGGCCGCATAGCAGATGAGGAAATCTGGGTATCGAAGAATATCAGGAAGGATAAGACTCTGGGCATAGATGGTTTGCCCAATAAAGTTTACTTGAGGCTGTCACCCATGTTTGTCCCCTTGCTGGAACTTCACATCAACCACTGGATGGGGTAGTGGACTATTCCTTGATGTTTCATCAGGGGTTTGGTAAAACTTCTATGTAAGAACAAATATAGAGAGGATGGAAGTAGTACTTTTCGGTCCTTAATGATTCTTAACACAGAATTAAAGATTTTGGCAAAGGTCTTGACTAACAGTTTGCAGGTTGAGCTCAATCATCTGTTATCCCCAGAACAGACATGAGCTCGACAGAGAAGCTGCGTTGATCAATTTGGATCAGTTCAAGGCCTTTGTTAGGATGGACTATCGTTACTTAGAGCCTGTCTTGTCTGTGGTTGGATTCAAGCCATACTTTTGTCCCTCGATTTGTTTTTAGTATGCGAACCCCGGAGCCATGGTGGAAGTGAATGTAGTAAGATCGAAGCCCTTCATGTTAATCAGATCCATTTGTCAGGGTTACCCACTTTCGCCTTTGTTCTATGTGTTTGCACTAAAGCATTTCTACGGTGCAGGTTGAGGGCGACTGATCATTGGCGGGATTAAGTTGCCAAGTGCCATCACCTCAGCCAAGTACATCACCTACGCCAACGACGTCTCCACGCTTGTAACGAATCGTATTGAGAGCGACGAAGTCGGAAGAGAAATCCAATATATGAGACGGTCACAGGGGCTAAAATTACCTGCGATAAGTCTTCTTTTTGGGTTCGTGGAAATGTTATCCTCTCCCGGGTCCCTTCAGTTGGACGGACGGTCCTTGCATGATATTTGGTATTTGGTTTGGTCCCACAACTTCAGCTGGAGAAGAAGTGGAGGAAGTTTTGGAGAAAATCGTAGCCATGGTCTGCTGCTTCCATCTGTCCAAGGGCAGCCTTGAAATGTCAGATATAGAGATCTGTCGCTACACCTGGTGACTGCATTTCCTTGACAGGATGTGTACACAGGATAATGAGAATGGCAAATTATAGAAAGAAGATGCCAAAATAGCTTTCCTGTCTTTGAGGAGTGTGCACTTAGCTGAGAGGGATGTCCAACATTTGCCCAGAAATGAGTGCTCCATCTACTGAATGCTGTTATGCATTGAGAGTTTTTTCTCGAACACAGACTGTCCTCTCTGAGATCCGCTCATTGTCGAGAAAGGCATTAGGTGTTAGTCGAGGGGGGGGGCGTCATGATGAGGGAAGAGTTTTGCTTCATATTACCTTGAGCGCCTGGGATGAAATACCTCACTAATCATATGTCATCACTCATCTGGCTGATGTTTTGAAATGCGCTCTGGGTTGACAAAAAGGTTTTGCAATGGGACTGACTGCTTATTTCGCCAGAATGCACCTAGTGTGGTAAAATGGAGGAGTCTATTGAGTATGCCTTCTTTCAATGTCCGGTCGTACGTCTGTTGTGTGAACTTATTGAAGGCTACATGGTTTGCATTCTGCACAAACAATTCTTTATACTGGGTGCCAGTTCTTCTTGTAGCAACGTGATCTCATTGTCCAACAGGAGGAAGCACTATGTGCTTCTGTGCTTTCTAACTGTGATGCGAATGGTGGTATGAGTGATGAGGATAAATGGAGTTCACGGAGAATTGTCTCACTCTTCATATCATCAGGTTGCATTCTTCAAACACCAGTTGATGGTCACGATCAGAGGGAGAGTGAGAGGAAGAGGGAGGGAGGGAGAGGGAGGGAGAAAGAGAGGGAGAGAAAGGTAGGGAGAGGGGGAGAGAGAGGTGGAGAGGGAGGGAGAGAGAGAGAGAGGCCTCTTCCGAGGATTTGCTGAAAGGTGGATGACTTCTGCAATTGGTTCAAGTGAATGATGCTAACCTCGAGTGGCATCTCCAGTTAATTGGTTGAAGGACTTGTAATTGTTCTTCCGGGAAAAACATGCCCGCCCAACCCAGTTAGGTTAGAGTAGTGTTTTTAGTTTGTTTTCTGTTCCTTTGAAAATGGCTAACTTAGCGAGGGAGTGAATGATCATTGGCCACTTCTTTCATTTTTTTTAGTCCCCACATTTTACAATTTTTCATTTTCCTCTCCCATCCCCTTTTAAATGACAGAAGGCACAGTTCTCTGAGGCAGGGGAAACATTTCGTTTTTCTTTTCTTTCTTTTCTTTTCTTTCTTTTCTTTTTTCCTCCACACATTCCCACTGTCTTTTGCCCATTTCGCTTGCTTTTCTGCCATCTGTTAGCCATGGGGAGGGTCCCATACTAACAGGTCATTCCTTGTATATATCCTCATCAAATCATGGGCTTTTCAATGAAAATAAAATGTTTTATCCTTCTCACTCCACTTGTTTTTTTTTTAATTTGTTTTACTAATGTTCACCCAATACAAGACCCAAGAGCCACTCAAAGTAGAGGGTTACTATATGGTGCTGTATTAGCATGAGAAAGGACAAGCGTTAGGAGTATAGAGCTGAAGCAGACATCAGAAAGAACCGGAAACCTGATCAGGAAACAAGGGATAAACCTCTACTCCTGTTTAAATTACCACGGAGGAGTGTATTTGTAAATATGGGATATTAGTTTAAGATTTCATGGAGGAGATGCATTGTTTTGGTATTTGTAGCATGGATGCCGGTGTAAAAATGTAGTATTATAGTGTTAGGAATATTAAAAGTATGTTTGGTTCAGTGAATATGACTAGCTAAGTTAAAGTTAGGACAGACATGATCAGAACCCCCGCCCCCACGACATTCCCAATTTTTTAGTCTTGTGCCAACTTTTGTATTTTTTACAAATAAATGTTTAAAAGATTCATTTACCTTTGGAATCTATGCTGGACAATTTCATAGGTTTAACTCTTCTGATAGCAGAGTATAGTTTTGTAAAAAAAAAAAAAAAAAAAAAATGGCCACAAATAATAAGTTCCCAGCCCCACCAGATCTTGTCCCAGAAAAATATGCTGCCTGGAAAAAAAGAAATGAAATTCTTGGAAATGGTGCCAAATGTTGATACCAAGAAGAGTTACAACTGTATCTTTGAGTATAAATGGTAAAGCCAGAGAAGCGGTATTAGAAATGGATGCTGTTAAGTTAGATACAGAGAAACGAATGAAATTATTATATGGAAAGTTGGACTCTTAATTCAAGGTGGATAATAATAAAGCAGCTCTGATGGTGCATAAAAATTTAGAAAAGTATACTAAACCAGAGAGCTTAGTAAGTGTACTTCCTCTCTTGCAATCCATCAAATAAAGTCTGAACCAGCAGATGTGAACTTAGCTCAATTTTCGGATGGGAACAATGATTTGCAGACAGAGGATGTAATGAATGGCTCAGGCCACCAAAATCAACAGAAGTATTAATACAGTAGAAGATGGAGAGACAATACCTGTAGAGGTGATAGAAAGAAAAGAATAGAAGAAGCAGAGGTTGAACCACCTATCAAAAAAAAATAAAACCAAGAAGGTTATTTACCTTGCCACCCCATGAGGCAGGATGTGGCACAACGCCTTTTTTAATACAGGGTAAAACCGAGCATGTGGGCTTGGGCAAAAACTCCCCGTAGACACCGTAAAAAAAAAAACCGGGGTCAGGCAGCCGTCCACCACCCCAGACGAAACTCCGCCCCTCCAACCAATTGCCGAATAAAACCAAGAAACAAAACCCTATTGGACCTGATGGTAAGCCCTTTAGATGTGCTATTAGGGGATCTACCATGCACTGGGCTAAAAATTGTCAACATGTCTCTGACAAAGGAAACTAGGAAGATATATTTGAAACCAATATTGTACTTATGATTCACAATAATCCTGGTAATAGCTCGCACTATATTAGATATAAGATCCCATCTTTTCGTTCTCCTTTCACTTTGCTTGCTGTGATTTTCCAAGCGTGGCTTAGATGAGGCACAAGGCCGAAAGTATGGGGCACTCAGTGAGGATCGAACTCACTACTCAATCATAATTGTTCTAGTCAGACAAGCTTGCTAACCATTACACCACCTCGGGGTGTCCCTTGCTGTAGAGATATATGTTATATTTTTTCTCTACATGGGACATGTGTTAATATATATACATAGTTTTGTGGCTGTTTTTGTGGCTTAAAACTCTCTCTGAGAACGTGATATTATTTACATTATTCAGACTGTTATCCACATCTTCATTGCGATATTCACAACATTTTGGCTGTTGTATGCTCCGGCCTTTTCCAGGTGATTGGAATTTCAAACTGAACCCTTTATTTCATCCACCGGGATAGATTGTTCTAATTCCACATGCCATGCCTCTTCTTGATGTCTCAGTTATTTCCCTTTAACTCAACTCTCCAAGTTTTTGGTTCATCTCTGCTGTGGCCTGGTATTGAACTCATAACACTTTGGGTCTTGTCACTGGATCTAACCAATGTCTTTATCCAGAAGAGGTATGGCACGGCATGTGGAACTAGAACAATCTACTCTGGTGTATGAAATAAAGGGTTCTGTTCAAAATTCCAATCACCTGATAAAGGCTGGAGCATCCAACAACCAAAACATTGTAAATATAGCAATGAAGATGAGGATAACAGCCCAAATAATGTAAATAATGCAATCAATCATAATACCTTATCTCAGAGATATAGACAGATATATAGAGAGACATAGACATAAAGGCTGGAGCGTACAACAGCCTTATTTTAATTTGAATTCTTTTTATTTTTGTTCATCTTTTTATTTGTGGGTTGCACTCTCATTAGTTGAGAGAGAAGTATATAGAGAAAGGCTTAGAGAGAGAAAGAGAGAGAGAGAGAGAGAAAGAGAGAGAGAGAGAGAAAGAAAGAGATAAGGGTTTTAAAGGAAAGCACAAATGCCTTATTTTAATTTAAATTCTTTTTATTTTTGTTCATCTTTTTATTTGAGGGTTGCCCTCTAATTAGTTGAGAGAGAAGTATATAGAGAAAGGCTTAGAGAGAGAAAGAGAGAGAGAGAGAGAGAAAGAGAGAGAGAGAAAGAGAGAGAGAGAAAGAAAGAGATAAGGGTTTTAAAGGAAAGCACAAATGCCTTATTTTAATTTGAATTCTTTTTATTTTTGTTCATCTTTTTATTTGAGGGTTGCCTTCTAATTAGTTGAGAGAGAAGTATATAGAGAAAGGCTTAGAGAGAGAAAGAGAGAGAGAGAGAGAGAGAAAGAGAGAGAGAGAAAGAAAGAGATAAGGGTTTTAAAGGAAAGCACAAATGCCTTATTTTAATTTAAATTCTTTTTATTTTTGTTCATCTTTTTATTTGTGGGTTGCACTCTCATTAGTTGAGAGAGAAGTATATAGAGAAAGGCTTAGAGAGAGAAAGAGAAAGAGAGAGAGAGAGAGAGAGAGAGAGAGAGAAAGAGATAAGGGTTATAAAGGAAAGCACAAATGCCTTATTTTAATTTTCAATTCTTTTTATTCTATCTTTGTTTATATATTTTATTTTTATATTTCATTTTATTTTTATAGGGACTCACAACAACTCTGTAACATTCAATATGGATTCTATGTCAGTCAATGTCCTTTCAATTACCAAAGAATTACTACATGCTAATGATTATGTTTTCCTTATTTTTTTCCCTTATCAGGAAACTTGATCTTCCTTGGTTTGCTTGTTTCTCTGGACAACATCTTCCTTAATAAAAAAAAAAAAACAAAAAAAAAAACAGAATAATAGTTCTACTATTTGAAACATTTTTCAAACAGTTGGAAATATATTTATAGTTTGTATCCCTTGCAGAAAAGTTGTCTTGATATTCAGGGAGGATGGTACAAGGGTCATGTGCCACTCCCTCTGAATCTATGATACATCTTCATCTCGATTTTCATATAGTAGTATTCATATTACAAATTTTAGTGTAACTTAATTATGTACAATAATTGATCATAAGTGAACAATTCAACTAGAAAAATTGAAAATAACTCCAATGTATTGGAGACATGTCATAATAGATCTTAAATAAATCAACAATGTTTTGTGGCAATTTTTAACATCAACTTGAGATTTTTCTTGTTAAAAAGTTGAATAATTTTAACACATTCAACATTAAGAGAATGATAAGATAGCAAAGGTCACAAAACACTGCCTGGAGCCTCCACTTTGGCTGGCACTCCTGCCTTTGGTTGGGAGTTTGGGAGGTAATACACAAAGGCCCTGTTGATATTCATTAAATGACATGTCCACCTTAAACCTGCAATTATGGTCAGAATAATTTGTAGGCTCTCCTATGAGCAAGTAGGTGAGTGACTTCTGACCAATTCTGAATCTCCATCTTGAAACTCTTTTGTGACGAATCTTGCATTGATTATAATTCCCACATCTAAGCTGCACTTAGTTAATCACTATATATATATATATATATATATATATATATATATATATATATATTTATTTAAAAAATTATAACATAAATATGTTATAAAATCACTACAAAATAGCTATTTTGTTTCAACACCTCCGGTGTCTTATCAAGTGATGATGTTAAAAATTATAACATAAATATATTAGCTCCTATTACTGTTGAGCACTGTCTATTCTATTCTTATTAGCTCCTATATATATATATATATATATATATATATATATGGGCCCATGGCCAAGTGGTTAGAACATTTGCTTTCTGACCATGAGACCTGCATTTGAATCTCATGGTCAATTTGTCAGGAAGGAGACTTCCTGATGTTATCAGTCTGGATGGAAGACCATCCCAGCGTGCAGCACCTTTGGAAATTGTGAGTGAAACTGTGTAGATGGAACACTTAAGGCCGTTGATAGCTGTGCTAGCACAAAGTCACAAGTCATCGTAATCGAGGGTTTGAGTGTGCCAATATTGTTCAGATTGTTAATCATTCTAGATAACACATTTTCTCCCAGAAACTGTAACTAAGGTCTGCTCAGGATAGTTGCAGTACAAACCAATGTGCCTGAGCGAGAGTCTGCAATAGGGATTGGCTAACCACCCTAGTAGATGAGTATCCTTGAATACGAGTGGCCAGCTATCATATATATATATATATATATATATATATATATCACGTCGATGCGGTGCAAGGGTGTACAACTAAATTGTGTTTTCGATCCTCACTGGGTGCACGCACCATACTTTTGGCCTTGTGCTACATCTAAGCTATGCTTAATAAATCAATAAAATTTTGGACATTTTGATGTGGTGTAATGGTTAGCAAGCTTCTCTCATTAATTATGACTATATATATATATATATATATATATATATATATATATATATATATATATATATATATGTATATATATATATGTATGTATGTTAGTATAGAGTTAGGTAAATCAAAGACCAGATCAAATATAAGCAAACACCTATGTCTGGGTTGGCATGCATACACAGGCAAGCAAGTAAATAATCATCTAATTTAGTCATGAGGTGTAACATAATAGTGCTCAATGTGGTTAGACAAAGCAAATATATATATTAATAAATATACATATACATATACCTACGTTTTGGTGTGCAACTTAAGTTTCACTGGTTTTCTAGCTCATACATATATATATTTATTAATATATATATATATATGTGGCTCTAGATATCTCCAAAGCGTTTGATAGGGTTTGGCATGCTGGCCTTCTTCGCAAGCTTCAGGGTTATGGAATTTCAGGTCGATTGTTTGACTTAATACAATCATTCCTGTCAAACCGTGTATTGAAGGTCGTTCTCAACAGATTCTCCTCCAGCTCCTATCCCACGAACAACAGGTATTCCCCAAGGCTCCATCCTAGGCCCTACTCTGTTCCTTATTTTCATCAACAATCTTCCTGACATCATAGATTCCCAAGTAGACATCAACACGGACGACACTACAATTTACTCCTGTCTCAAAAACAAATCTAGTGTTATTGACAAAACTAACTTCCAATCAGTTGTGAACTGGGGCAGGAATTGGCTGGTTAACTTTAACGCCTCAAAAACAAAACTGCTCTCTATTACTCACCCCAGAGAACGATCCCTGCCCTCCATTAGAATGTCTGACGCTCAGCTCCATGAGAGCTCCTCTTTGCGACTACTCGGCCTCAAATTGACTGCTGACCTGAGATGGAACAAATACATTGAGTCAATAGCTTCATCAACCACAAGGAAATTTGGCTCTCTGTGCTGCGCCAGGAAATTTTTCTCGCCTGAGTCGATCCTTCAAATCTACAAATCAACCATTCGCCCTTGCATGGAGTATTGCTGCCATATATATTCTGGTGCTCCTTATGTTTGTCTCAAGGTTCTTGATAAGATCCAGAGACGGCTATGTAACATAACTGGCCCTGATCTGGCATCTCGTTTCTACTTGCTCTCTCACAGACATGCAGTCGCAACCCTCTGTCTTTTTTACAAATACTTTCATGGCAACTACTCTGAGGAGCTGCTTTCCCTGGTTCCCAAACTTCATGAATTTAAGCGTTCTACTAGACTGGTATCTCGTTCTCACCATTTCACTGTCAAAACTGTTAAATGTAGCCATCTCTTCTACTCCAATAGCTTCATGTCTCGCACCTCTCGCCTGTGGAACTCCCTCCCCATTTCCTGTTTCCCTGATAGCTATAATCTCCAACTATTCAAATATAATGTCAATCAACATCTCCAGATGCCCTGATCTATCCCCTATCCTTCTCTTCATCCTTTCCTCTATCACTCCTATTTGCACTAGCTCCAATTCTCTGTAACCCCTTATATATATATAATCAATTACGACTGAGTTGTGAGTGCTCCATAATTTCAGCCTCGTGCCACATCTAAGCAATGTTTCATAAATTGCTATATATATATCTATGTATATATATATATATATATATATATATATATAGAGAGAGAGAGAGATAGAGAGAGAGTGAGTGAGAGAGAAAGTCTTTTATTGCTATGTAATGGTTAGCAATCTTGTCTTGCTAAGTTAATTACAACTGAGTAGTGAGTTTGGTCCTCACAGGATGCCCCATACTTTCATCTAGGGTTCACTTAGTCAATCAATATATATATATATATATATATATATACGTTTTGAACAATAAAACAAATATTAAAAGATTAAAATTTTCAACTAGTTTCGAACAACATGGCCATCATCAGGAGAAAATAAAAATCCCTGCTTGTTAGTAGCAGTGAACTACAGAAGTGAATGACTGTTTTGAAGAAAATGAAGTTTATCTGTAGTTTTCATTTGTTTTTTTTTTATTGTTAATTTTGGTCAGTCCTTGTGTTGGTCAAACAACCTCTTTCAAGTTGTTTTTAAAAAAGAGGATGGGTGATTTCTGACTTTAAAAATTCCCTCCTTGGTCAGTTTGACAGTTTCATTGGTTACTGGGAATGGGATGTATGTGTTATCTTTTAGTTCTTTGGGAGTGTGTGTGATGTGTTTATGTGTATATATTAGTATGAGTGTGTGTATAAGAGTGAGACCTCAACATCTATGCAAGCATATCTGTCTTGTGTGTGTGAGAAATGTGGGTAGAGGTTGATTTATGGCGTTATATATTGATTCTTTCTACCATGTTAAATTTGTGGTTAAGGCTATTTGAATGAAGTGTTTTGAGGCATTATATATATATATATATATATATATATTAACTCATATGTCTTTGAAATATAATGGACCACTTCACATGTTTAACAATAACTTTATGGAAAAAAAAAACTTCTCTGTTATCAATTGAGTCTTTCTTTCTGTCATTTGGAGAAAAGGAAGAACTGGAAATGAAGATCTGAAAGAAAGCAACTAAAGAATTAGCAGCATTGCCATTTCCATTGTCATTTATAACCATAATATATGAAAAAAATAATATAAACTTATAATATTGTATTAAAAATAAATCATTGTAAATATTTGAGAGTCTTTGAGAATCCTGTACATTCAAGGAACTATTACTCTGTAAATAGAAGGTATGGTTGCTGGGACTTAATGTAATCTATGACTAATTTAGGCCTATTTTGCCTTTAAATTTATTGAAAACTTTTCACGCATGTTTTACATTCGAAAAATTTAATTTACAATATACAATGTCAGAAGGTAAAATTGTGTGAAGGCCTAAAATGTGTGTGTACATTATGCATTTATCCACAACAAATAAATTAAATGAACATATGAAGACAATACAACTTGAAGAAATCAAGAAAAAGACGTAGTTATAGATTTCAACAATAACATGAATTTATATATATATTTGACATACACAAAGTGATGATAGGTTGCTTGTTAAATGTGGCAAGTGAGATAAGATTGCAAAGAGTGTCCATGCAGAGATTTGGTGAATGAATGTTGATGGTTTAAGTTTGTTTGTGAAATTAAAACAGTTTGATTTCTGCAGGGTAAAATGTCAACTGTGTGAGTTCAAATAATAGTGTGTATGTGTGTGACAATTGTAAGTGTTGATTCAAGTTATGAAGAGTTGTGTGCCTTTGACTGATATGCTAAAGTTGATTAAATGTACAATTACTATTTTGTAGTGATAATGTCCCTTTTTAGTAAATTCTAAGTTAAGTTTCTTCACGTGGCAATAGTAGTGCGAGTTGTGTTGAGTTGATGAGAGGCTGGTAGTGTTAGTGAGTCAGTGTGTTGGCACGCGTGGAGTCTGCTGGCATCTCTCAAAACTCAGTGTCTGACTGGCTTGAATTAAATTGAGTGATTCTTTTTTGTAGATTTTTTGGTTTTCAAATAGGCTCCAGACAGCTGCGCGGAAAAAAGGATTTGTCTCAACTTGCTACATTTTTGTGTCCAATAGGAAGTTGAGTTTGGAAAAGTGAAGTGATGATTGGTTAAAGGTTAATTTGGGGAAGAGTACATCTTCCCATAGGGGGTGACAGGCAAGTATGGAGGATTCCATAGCTTTTTAGCCATTAAATTTCAAGGCTGAAAGTGGCTAGTATTATTAATCAATGAGAATTGAAGAATTTAAAACTAGTTTTTCTCATGTGATTGATTGCATCCAGACCCTAATAACTTTGTGCTTAGCAAGTTGAAAATTTTCATCCGAATGTTTAATGATAAACAAAATGGATCATTAGCATCTCTTGATAATTGATTTTTTAGGACCTGAGTTAAATTAACTTTGTCCAACAACTAAACATCTTTTAAAATCTAAGTTTTTAATGGAAAAAATTGTTTTACTATTGTTCCTAGTAAATAACAAAATAAAGTTATTTTTTAGTTTAACATCAAATTTAAGACATGAAGGGCTATTGATTTGTAATAGCTAACGAATTATGCCAAGTAGGTAGCTGAAAAGAGAGAGTGGACTTTATCGTATTCCGACCAATTCGATAACCACAGAGATGTCACCTAACAAAAAAAAAAAAAAAAAAAAGAAAGAAAAAGAAAAAAATAGAAAAATAAATAAAAAAATAAAGGCTTGGTGTTTTTCTCGTTACAGATTTCTTTCATTTTCAGCTTTTATTTCAAAAGTACATTTTCGGAATATTTTTGTGATAATATCCAAGACTGAATTAATAAACCCGTTTTTAAACCTCTTACGAAAAAAAAAAAATCAAACATGATCACTTATTTTCTCGTGTAGATGAAAAATTTCAACTACACTATTATTTTGTTTTCTGCTAAAATTATTTCATTGTCTTGATTTTTAAAAGCGGTCGACGGTTTTTAGATTTCCTGGAAGAAATTTTAAAAAAAATGTTATTTGAGATGTGAATAGATCTTAACTTCCGGTTTGGTTTCTTCATTAACTGTTGTAGCAGATAGACATGTACGCTTTAAGTGTTCGTGTGTATTCATAAATTATAATTCATATTATCAGATCTTAATATGGTAAGTTATAAAAAGTGAAACAAGGATATATTTGTAATATTTTTAAAAAATAGGGAATAATAAAAAAAATAATCTGAAATAGTCTTTGTAGACTTGGATAGTTGCAGACTTTAAAAATGGTTGAAGTGAAGAAATATTGGAAAACATTCAAATATAAAAAATTCTTTTATGGTCTATTTACCGATTATTGACCATGATCACAGTAAAGAATAATTTTAAGACTAAATATTATTAAATTTGTCAACCTGGTAATCAATTTGTCTTAGGAAACGGCATCTATGAATTTAAAAAAAAAGTTTTTAGATAAAGTAAAGAATACAGAAATTTTCTTTAACAGGTACCCGACCCCCAATAAATTTATAAAAAAAAAAAAAAAAAAAAGTACGTTTAGGAAAAGTACAATTTTCTTGTCCGGCAGCAATTTTTTTTTTTCCTTTTAGTTTTATATAATTTTAAACATTTTTTTTTACCAAAATGTAGATGAGAAACATCTTGATTTCGAGTTTTTTTTTCTTTTTTATCTTCTAAAACAAAAAGACACACTTAGAATCTGGTATAATTAAAAATAAAATTGACATACAAGCTAAGTAGCATTTTTTTTTTTTTTTTTGCAGGACGTGAAATGTTTTAAATTTGTATTTTTTTCTTTTTAGTCAACTGCAAAAACTGAAAATATTAGTTTATTCCAAATATAGACATTCTTTAAGTTTTTTTTAAACATCTATGATTTCTTTCTTCAGTTAGTCCACTTCAAATATTTTTTAACTCATAAATGAAAACTTAAGGTGAGAAAACTGAAAAGTCCTTATATGAAGAAATCAGTTTCCTAAATGGAAAAGTACAAGAAAATAAAAAAATTAAATTTTTAAATATTTTCATTTTTAAGAAATTGAAATTCTTTTCAATTTCTTAATATCCGATGTTATTTTTAACGTTTAGATTTATAAATTTATTTAGAGAGTGAGAACAAATTAAAAAGTTAACTTTTTTTGTTTCGATTCCTAAGAAGACTTAAGTTTTATGACAATAAGTAATAATAATAATAATAGCTAGCAGTAGTTGTTAGCTAGCATCACATTTAGTCTCGCCATATTGTTAAAAAGACGAAAGGAAGAAAGAAGCGATGGACGAAGAAGGAAATTAAAACAAGGAAAGAAAGACATTTTATTACGAAAAAGAAGAAAAGAAAAATACAAGAAAAAAAAAACAGACGAATCCTTGTTTTTCCTTTTTTCCGGTTTCTCTTCATTTTTTTTTCTTTCAATAATATTTTTTCTTTTTTGTTTTTTTTTTACAAACAAACAATTTTGGTCCTTAATCCTTCTTAAAAGACATTTTAAAATCAATTTTTATATTTTCCCCCCATTTTTATTATTTTCATTCACTGTGTCCGTTCGGCATTTCTTTTTCTCTCCTCCTACTCCGTTAGAAATCTTAACCTCTCAGTAAATTTATCCGGAAACTCTCAATTTATTCTTTGTATCTATCTATCTATTTCTCTCTCGTTCTGTACACTATACTCCCACTACTTCTCCGTAATTGTTTTCCATCCCTCTTTATGCTTTCTTAACGCCCTCCTCAAGTCCCATGTTTTTCTCTCTTACTGTTTCATGTATTCTTGTAACTTCTCTTGTCTCTCCTCCTACCCCGTCACAGTGTCCCTTCTACCACTGCGACTAACTCTCCTCCTACCTCGTCAGTCGCCTGTACTTTCACCGCACCCAGTGAGAGAGAGAGAGAGTAAGAGTATCTCACACACATACACACACACACATACATACACACACATACACAAGGCAGCACCAAGCGGCGGCCAAGGAGACGGAGGCATTAGATCTTTCACTAGAAATGTCTCGTAGTGCTGATACAAACAGTTCCAGTAATACCTACAAGTTGGTAGTCGTCGGTGGAGGTGGCGTTGGAAAAAGTGCCTTGACGATACAATTCATCCAGGTAGGTCCACGACCATCACGCTCCTTCCCTCCCCCCGATCAACTCTTAATGTTGATGATGATAACATTCAATTTTTTTCAATACAAATGCTTACGACAATGATGATGATGGCACCGTGATTACCACCACAACTCCTACTATTGCCTTTTCATTATAGCTGTAACTACTACTATTGTTTTGTTATTATTGTTAGTAGTATAATGAAAAGCAGTCGTCGTAGTGGTGGTGGTAGCGGGTTATAATTCCACTTTACTTGGCGACTACGCCTTTTAAATTATTGACTCATATAATAATAATATATATATATATATATATGTATATATATATATATATATATATATATATATATATATATATATTGATGTGTGTATATATTGGTGTGTGTATAAGGGGAGAGAAAAGTGAGTTTATCTTTCCTTCCTAGACTCTTCGAGTCTTATTGATTGAATGAATACAAAAAATAAAAATATCCGTTAGTTTTTATGGTCCATAAGTAAAAATATATACATGTTCATAAAAGTTTAGGGAGATGTCTAAAAATATGATTAAATTAAATTTAAATCGAATCAAAACGATTTGCATGTCAATGTTCTGTCATCTTTCTTTTACTTGATGACTAAAAAATGAAATGTGTGATGTCTATGCATTTCTTTCTGTCTACTTACTATTTTTATGCCTTTTCTTTTTACCATTTTATCTGTCAATAAATGATATTTGAAAAGCCTTTTTCGATAAAGAAGGAGGAAAAGGGAACTGTTTCTCTATAAAAAAAAAAACATTTTAAAACATCACATGGAATTTATTTCAATCTCCAAACCAGCTCGTCTACTACTAGAGAGAAAATGAAAGGGTTTTTCCAAGATGCCTTTTTCTGTCGACTTAGTGTTTGGATCTTCGTGATAGACAAAGACATGAACATCTGTCTCTTCTTGTATCGTTTCCTATTCATGTCTGTGTCTCACTGTCTACTTGTTTATCGTGTGTCCTGTTATTAGTTTTTCCTTGTCTGTCATGTGTTCCATTGTACTGTGAGATCACCGTCTCTTCTGTCTACCATACTTCTCTCCTGTCTACCATGTGTTTCGTCTAATGTACTTGTTGTTACTGTTTCTCCTGTCTACCATGCCTCTCATTGTCTCCGTTTTCTACCATGAATCTGATCGTCTCCCGAGTCTACCACGTTTCTCACAGTTCCCCCTGTCTACCACGCTTTTCACAGTCTCCCCTCTCTACTACGCTTCTCGCCGTCTCCTCTGTCTACCACGCTTTTCACAGTCCCCCCTGTCTACTACGCTTTTCACCGTCTCCTTGTCTACCAAGTGTCTCACTGTCTGTGTTTCATTACGTACAACTTTTGTGTCTTGGAGTCAGTATTTCACTGCCTGTCTACAACCTGTTTAGTAGTGTTTATTGTCTATAGATTTTTTCATCTATTTCCTTAACTTAGTACATACCACGTTTATCTATTTTCTCGTTTTTCAATTTCTGTAGCCACCCCCAACAAAGGCGTATTTATCAATCAGAATGTCTACCTCTTTCCTTATACTTACGCATTACTACAAGCTCAACTGTGATGATCACAAACTGGGGGCTCAATTAATGTTTCCCCCCTATCAAGAAATATCTTGATAGTGGAAAACAAGAGGAAAATTCAGGCCTGTAAATTAGGCTAAAGAAAGGATATGTTTGGTCTTTTTATTTATATATCAGTAAATTTAAATATTTAATTCAATTAAATTACGAGTAAGTAATGATCTGTTTCTCAAAGGAGCAAGCGATCATAAAATGAAAATATTTATAAGGATGAAGCCACAAACAGTTGAAGAATGGTTGTTGTTTCTCAAAAATCTCTTCTTTTTTTCTTGATTTAAAAATTTTCTAGTGTTCACGTTTTCAGAAAAAGAAATTATATTGTTATTTCACAAATTTAAATTTCCCTGTATCTTGCAGAATTTCATTGTTTTTTAAAACTTTTTGTATTTGCTTAAATAAAATGCCACTTTTAAAGTTAAATGTCATTGTGCACACGTGTGTGTGTGCGTGTTGAGAATTATATAAAAATAGTGTTTTTTATTACTGTTTTACGCGTAAATTTGTTGTGTAATAATTTGATTATGATTAAACATAATTTTCTCATTTTGAAATCATTATTTCTTTTTCCAATATCTAGATAGTGTAATAAAATGGCAATAAGAGAAATGTCGGGGGTGGGGATTACTTTGTTTCTTGATACATTATCTTTTAATTTGACAGTAGTGTCGATATAAAAATATCTAAAAAATATTGCAAAAATTAGATTAGAAATCGCTATTCAAGTTTTTCTTGCCTAAATCCTCCTAATTTCCACCATTTTCTGGATAAAAAAAAATCATATTATATAACAACATTGTATGGTTGAATTGAATGTATATATTGAACATTATATCTTTTTTTATTACACACACAAGAATTCTGGTGTGTGTAAAGAATACACTTACAGCAAGAATTCATTTATTTAAACATTAAACAAGTAGTTAAAACATTTATTTAACCGACTGTTTATACTTTTTTTTAATAGTATTTTTAAGTTTCTATTTAAAAATTAAACACAAATTTGAATTTAAAAACATTTATGCACTACACATTATTATTGGTTCACATGTAGTAAGTATGGGTCATAAACCTTGTATATTGTCTTTGAACTACTTGAAGCATAATGTGTGTGTGTGTGTGTGTGTAAGTGTTTAAGTAAATTTGTATTAATGGAGTTGTGTGTTTTCTTTGGCCAATAATTATATCGCCAAAGTAGCTAGATAGAAAGAAATATGCGGTTCTTTTTTTTAATTTGTGTAGTGTTGTATACGTTCATTTATCTTTTTGTCGACAGATAATGATAATAATAATAATTATTTTTTTACTGTGATGACGACGAGGGCAGTCGCCCTTCTTCTTTAGTTAATAGGCCCCACATTCATTCCTCCTGTGTAATATATTTTGGATGTTTTCTTTTTCTTTAGTCTATTTGACTTTAAAAGTAATTCTCATTGCTGCTCTCCCCGTTTATTTATTTATTTACGACTTTTCTGCCCACAAAAATCTCTTATTTCTTTTTCTTTTCTTTTTCTCTGCCTCATCGTCGATCATCCTTGCCATTTTTCACCCACAACCATGCGTGTGTGATTTTTCGGTCCTCAATTACTGTTTTTCATTATCAAACGAAATCACCAGGAAGAGGAGGAATTATATAGCGATAAAAAAAAAGAGTTGAGTGTGGAAACGTCGAGACTTGAGTGGATTAATAACAAGCACATGGCTCGACAAACAAAAAAGGTTTTATGTCATTACGAAATAAATATTAATTTCTTTAGAAACATTTCTTTTTATTTATTACAAAATCTGCAGCTGTTATGAAATAATTTGACTAAATGGGTTCAAGTTTCAAACCTAACAGAAAGCAGCCGTTTTAACAACCAACGACTGTGTGTAGTCAGTCACAACTCGAATTTCCCATTTTTGGCCTTCTCTCCCATTGTACCCGTTTAAATAAAAATGAAGTGGATCATCGTGTTTAAAAAAAGAAAATAAGAAAGAAAAGGATCTTAAAAGAAAGCAGAAATGTTTCTCTCTCCTAATTTAAATGAATAATATTGTTGTGTGATATAGATGATGATGATCCAGTCTAACAACAACAACAGCCAATCCTGCTACTACTACCATCATCTGGAGCTCTTTTTCTCTCAACAACCTTTCTTCATTTCCTCTTCTTCTGGCTTGTCGTCTTTCACGACGACTTGCTCGAGCATTTTTCAATCATTTCCTTTATTATTCGACATTATTTCTCTTTCTCTCAATATTCAACAACAACACCTTTAAATATCTCGCCTCGCACTTTGCAAAAACAAGAAAACCCAAAAAAACACGAACTTTAAATATCACAAAGATCGTTTTTATTTCTTTTCCCATCATAAACCTAAAAGAAGAAAAACCGCTGTTTTTTTTTTTTTTTTTTTTTCGTCCTAAAGACGAAAAAAAGGACAGAAAAATGCAAGACCTATTTTTATTTGTTGACCATTAATAACGACGTTATGGTCAAATAAAGGAGTTTTAATTTTTATTACACCTATTTTATAATGAAGCACCTGCAATCGAAATTATTTCATTATTTCGATGTGGTCAATTGTTTTTTTTCTTCTCATTCTTTATTCGCCATAAAAATGTCTGTAAACATCTTTTAAATGGACATTATTATTATGGATTTCGTAATAATTTTTTTTTTAATTACTTTTTTGTTGATGATTTGAAATCTAAATTTACTCTTTTATTATTATTTGGGGTTGTCTAAAGTAAAAAAAAAAAAAAAAGGACTTGCCTCTCTGCCAAAAAGAACAAAAAACGTTTCTTTTAGGTTTCACTTTTTTAAAAAGATTTTTATTATTTTAATTTTTTTTTTTAATGAAGGAAACGTACCTTGTGTAGTTTCTCTCTCTAAGTCGATTTGTTATATACGAATATTACTATACAGTCAGTTCTAAATAAGAAACGTTTTTACTACTTCAACAGTCTACTATACATAGAAACGTTAAAAAAATGCCCTTTTTTTTCTTCTCGTCAATGAAAGAAATAAAAATACCTTTCTTTTTCTTTTTTATTCTCTGCTACTAAAACATATGTGGCCTCATCATCATTTTGCTCCTCAGAAACACCTTGTTTTTATTAAATGAAAATCCATTTTTAGATTTTATTGTGTATTCTTAGACATTCTCAACGAACTCAACCTTGTCCATTGGCGAAATTAATTTTCAACTTAAAACGAAAGAAAATATCCTAAAAAAAAAAATAAAATAAAATCTAGTTTAAATTTTATAAAAATCCATCCTCCATTCTAACTAAATAAAATATGTATTTTTGTTACCGGTTGTATATTGTGTGACGAGATATTTTACTGTGTAGTTTAAGCCTGTACATCAACCATTTTTGCTCAAGATACTTTTTTATTCTATCTGATGTATAAAAATTGATTCATTGTTCATAACACTAAAAATATATACAATCAGTTCACAAAATAATCACATTTTATTTTTATTGTATTTTTAAAATAAATTAGTTTCTTTTTTGTTCAGTTAAAAATATTTTTCATTTTTTGAAATGTGCCAACCAAACACGTTTTTATTTTATGATTTTTTTTATCTTTGCGAACAGATGCTACACTTTGATTATGGAAAAACCTAAAAATAACTGAGATTAATTTTTATGAATTGTAGTATACTTTTATTTACAAAGTAATTTTAATAATTTCTACCATTATCATTAAAAACTAATTTATCTTTGTTTTTTAGGCTTCTTTTCTAGGTATTTTTTAGTAGCAAATAATTTTAAACCCAGACAACAAAATGGTTGTGTGAGTATAAGCATCAGTTAACACTACTCGCATTCCCAAAAGTTTTTTGTTTAAAGAGAATGGTAGATGATTGGAAGAACACTTCAGACAAGACAATCCAAAACAACAAGATATATTCTTACTTATTGCTAATAATTATGTAACAGAGTTACCCATGTCAGTTTATGTATGTATGTATGTATATATATATATATATATATATATATAGATATCCTTTGGTGTAAGAAAAACAGTGCTCAATCTTAAATAAAAGAGTTATTAAGTATATATTAATATACATAATACCCCATGCCGACAGTACAACTCTGAGTTTCATGCTCAATGCCCTTCATATTGAGCATGAAACTCGGAGATATACTATCAGCATGGATTATTATGTATATTTATTAATATATATATATATATATTACTTCAAAAGTTATAGAGGGTACTTCATATTTGAAATAAATCCCCTATTTTAATTTCTTAAACAGTGTGTATTGTGTCAGCTTGCAAATTCTAGAAATCTTAGAAAAGAAAATGCATTCCCCAACAAGGATCAAATCTGTGTCCTCTTCTGGAGGAGTAACCCCCATTTTATCCAGTGTGCTTTACCACAGACAAAATCACCACAAGCAAGGTGCTGTTTTCCTTTATATTTCAAATATGATGTGTCCACTATAATAACTTTTGAAGTAATAAAAATGTCAAATTAAAAGTATATCCATTAATTCTTTGGAAATATATATGTATAGAGAGAGATGATGTATATGAGAGAAATCACAGTACATATGTAAAAATAAACGAGAATAAACATTTAGTATATATTGTTTTAATTATTCTTTGTTGAGGTGAATACCATGGTTTATTTGGCCAAATAATTGGAATCTATAAATATTCATGTCATTATAAAGACAGTTCAAGTTTAAACCTATGAGTGAGCATCTAGATGCTAGTTGACTTTATACACTTCATATCTACTTACAATAAGGTATTATTAAAATTTACAGTATTTAAAAGTATGACCATTTTTTTTAACCTGTTAGGCTTGAAATGAAAGCAAACAAAATTACTATCTAATAAAAAGAAAATGTCAACCTTATGCTACCTTTCATTGCATGTACACAAGCATTAAGAAAAACTTAATCATGCAAGACGTCTTAAATTAGGATTTTCAGTTTTGGCTGTTGGTATCACAACGATAAATTTCTTTTTAAAAATGCAAATAAACTGCAGAGAAATATTGGCAAACATGGACCTTTGTGCCCACAAAAACTGTCAAAAGGATGGTTTTCCCATTGACATTGTTATTATTTTAACTACCTTCATTCTTCAGCAATGTTTATTGTTTTAAAAAGCAATTATTAAAATTGTAATAAAACTTGAACATGTGAAAAAGTGAAGTTATACATTTTTTTCATTTTGTTTTTGAGAATTTGCAACAAACATTAAACACTATAGATTGTTTATTTACAAGAATTATAAAAACTAATACAATATTTATCATTTATCAATTCAATAGAGAAATAAATATGAAAACATTTACTAAATTATTAAAATATGTGAACCAATTATAAGGAAATTCTTATTATTTACCATTTTATAAAGTTTGAATCAATTGGCAATTATCTGACGTTTTGCCAAACATTCCAGTAATTAATATAATAAATAAATGGTGGAGATTATTTTTTGCTGTAAATTTCCAAGAATAAAGAAAATGTATAAATTCACTTTCATATGGTTTTATTACAATTCTAATCATTGCTTTTTAAAACCATAAACATTAACAAAGTTAAAATAAAAACGGCGTCACCAGAAAAAAACCCATCTTTTTAAAACTCTTTTTCTCATTTTTCTTTTTTTTGGTGTTGGGGGACATAAAGAAACATGAACATTTTTAGAGTTTACGTTTTGTTGTCACTATTTACTTTTGGAGAATTTTTTTTTTTTTTTTCAAATAAAATTTTAGTTTTCTACCTCTTTGTTTCACAAAAATCTAAATTGTCACTTGTCAACGTAGACCCCTTTGTCTAGAATGTCATGTGTGATACACCCATGGACAAATGATCTGAAAACAGAAGTCCACAGCACCGTACCATGTCCCAGCCTTGCGTTTCGTTCAAAACTTTGTGCTGAGCCCGAGGAATCCATTATTTTCTGTCATGGCTTGAAGTGGGTGGGAGTCACTTCCTTTATTGGCGATGACATTCGAGGTGGATTTGTTTTTGAAATCTTCTAGTTTTTGCCTAAGGAGGATGGGCCTACAAGGTAGCAGTTGGTTGGAATTCATTTTTTTTCCTTCTTCTAGAATGGTTGCAAGCCAAGGCAAGAAGGCCCAATTTGTTCCGCTACTTACCCATAACTAGGAGGAAGAGATGAATTCCTACCTTTCCCAAGGGTATTGGCACATAAGTGAATGCAGTTAACTTGACTGGGATTTGAAATTGGCCCTCTGATTTCTCAATCTGAGCCATTATCCAATTCTTCCTCTGTTTCCCCTGTAGATCCCCTATGACACTCAGAAATTAGAAAGCTGGCAATTTTCAAATCTGGACATCTGTCAGTCTTTGTCTATTGTTCTTGACTTTCCTTTGCATGCTTTCATTATGTTCAGTCAGTGTGAAAATTGGATACAATTTACAAATACCAAAAACTCTTTATCAGAAATAGGGATTTAAACCCGAGTCACAATTTTTCCACTTTGTGTATATTCAAATAATAGAGAACAAATAAAAAAGGTGTCTTTAAAAAACACAATGATTGCTTTTGATGTTTGTAAAGGCTTCTTTTTTAAAATTTTTATAAATCTACCAAGCACTTTTTCTTTGTGGTTTAATTGAATGATATCAATTTGCCTTAAGAAAACTTTAAATATAATCTATAAGTTTGATTGGCAAAAACTTTAAAATAGATTTTGATATTGGGTCATGTTCCTTTTGAGGTTGGTTGCAGACAATACATAGGAACACGTTTGTGGCGATGGCTAGTATTCACTGGAATCAAGCAGAGAATTTTAAGTGGAACCCTAAATGTTATCCAAGCAGCAACTGAGAAGCCTTGGATCTGGCTCAAAAGTAATGATGAAAGTCAGAGAAATGATCCCTGAAAAATGCAAAGTAGTTAACAGGCAGGGGATGTAGTTTATTGTCATACCCAGGATTATAAATTTTCTGAAGATGCTGCCAGAATGTATCTTGAAGTCCCAGACTCGCAGAACAAAAGTTTATAGTTTTTAAGACTAACCTCTCTGTAGCCTATTTTCAAATTTAGAATATCAGTTATTCATTACAGAGTAGAGGAAATTGTGGAGGATCAGAATTACTCAAATTTATGAAGAGATGAAGTTACTTTTCTGTTAGTACAAAGCAGAAATTTAAGGAAATGTCATTCTTTGTCAATTCTTGATATTAAGACATTTTAGATGATTAAATTATTATAAGTGCAAAGCTGACTATAAGACAAATGGTATATCTACTTGGTTTGGAATGAAGACAATCCTAGATCACTGTCTCACTGTCTATATTATATCAGCAAAAGAATTATTATACAGTGATACCTCGGCTTAAGTCATTTCAAGTTAAGTCATTTTCTAAGATACGTCATTTTTTTCTTAAGTATTGTATGGAAAAATAAAACTCGCCTTATGTCGTTTTATTCAAGTTTACATTGACTCTTAAAAATTATTAAAAATATCAAAACACTAAAATAACAATAAACACAAAATCATATTTAAATAAATTTTAAAATTTTATATATATATATATATATATATATATTTAGTTGGATTGATATGAGTTTGTGAACCTGGGTTTCACGCTATTTGTGATTGTCAAAGTGTGTCTGATGATCACAAATAGTGTAAAACCCAGGGTGACAAACTCACATCAATCCAACTAAATATGTTAGCTCTCTCACTGATATTGAGCACTTTCCAATACGTACCGCGCATATATATAAATAATATATATAATAAAATTGCATGCATATATATATATATATATATATATATATACACACACACATATTTATATACATACACATATATATATATATATATATAAAAATCATCAAAAATAAAAAGATTAGCATAATAAAGAATGTTTAGCAGATGTTCTTATTTCAAATTCCTGCTGACAGACGACATTCGTGCATTGTTTTCTGCTCCAACAACGATTTTGAATTCAGACTTGTTTGCATCTGTGCTCTGCTGTTAATGTTCTTTCAATTACATTTCAATTGTGATTTTGAATACATTTTTGCCCATGACCCCAAAGAAAAGTCCCAGTGCTAATGCTAAGCGTAAGGCTATATCGCTGAAAGATGAGGTGGAAATATAATTATTTTATTCAGAATACTGTACGCACATATTATAAATACTGTAATAGGCAATGGGGAGTGCTTATTTATGGTTTACAGTGTGGTTATTTTGACTTAGATCAAAAACAACTTAAGTTGTGACCTCTGGAATCACTTAACGACGTAGGGTGAAGTATACCTGTATATCATGCTTGGCATTCAACTTGTTCAGAAATTATTTACACTATTTACATTGTTTGGACTGTTGTCTTCATCATGACATTTTAGATGCTCTGACCTTTTTCAAGTGATTGGAATTTTGAACCAAACCCTTTATTCTATCCACCGGGATAGATTGTTCTAGATCCACATGCCATGCCTCTTCCAGATATTTCAGTATCAGTTATTTTCCTTTAACTCAACTCTCCATGTTTTTGTTCACTTCTGCTGTAGGTATTGAATTCCCAACACTTTTGGGTCAAGTCATTGGATTACTCTGGGCCAAGTGTCCTTGAGGACTATGACTTGACTCAAAATCTTGGAGAGTTGAGTTAAAGAGAAATAACTGATACTGGGATATCTGGAAGAGGCATGGCATGTGGATCTAGAACAATCTATCTCGGTGGATAAAATAAAGGGTTCAGTTTGAAATTCCAATCACCTGAAGAAGGCTGGAGCATACAATGGCCAAAACATTGTGAATATGGTAACAAGGATGAAGACAACAGTCCAAACAATGTAAATAGTGTAAATAATTTCTGAGCAAGTTGGATGCCATACATGATATACAGGTATTCCTTACCTTACATTGTTAATTGGTTCCAGAGGTTATGACAGGTTGAAAAACGACAATGGAAATAGTGTAAATAATTACAATGTCTCAGACATATAGACAAATATTGTTCAGAAATGTTTAAATTATCAGTTATATACAACTGTTTTCTAAGTTCAATGATTAAAAATGAACTCTAGTGAATGAAACTTGTGGTTCATCAATGATCCTGTTAGATTTCATAGATTGACACTAAAGAATCACAATGAACTTTACAAAATAACAGAAATTACCTCACTTGAAGATTTCCAACAGCAGCAACAATTAAAATGGATAGCACATGTAACTTGAAGTATATATAATGACATAATCAAGATGTTCATTTTCCACACTACTTTAAACAAAAGGTTAGGAAGGAAACCCCTATCAATAGTAGAAAGAGTGATAACATAATTAAGAAACCAATTTTTCTGAAAAATTGTTTTAATAGAAAAATTTTATAAATTTCACCTGAGAGTAATGCTAGCTGTTCAGTTGATGAATGCCAAATGTTTCCTTATAAGGAAATGGCTAATCTTACCATTACCATTCCTTTATACTTAAATAGTCATAAGGTATAAAATAAAAGGACATTGAAGGAAGTAATTTGCAAAAGTTGTAGCTGAAAAAAGCTAATCTGTTATTTCTACTGTTTACTTCCAATCTTCTCAAATCTTCTGGTCTTTGCTACCAAAACAGACAAGTGACATTTGTTACAATTTACTTAATTCTATGCAATTTGCTTCAAGATAATATTTGGTTAGAAATGTAAATAGTTTTTCTCAAGTAATCGGCACTCACAATTTCAGTTGTAAGTCCTTCGCATTGACTTTACCTGCTTATTATAACACTTGAACTTCCCATTGTTGCTCTCTCTGTTTTAGCCTTTGGTAGAGTCGACCAGATTTGAAGCCTTTTCTCGGTCTACATGAGAAAGAGATAGGTGGCATGGCTCTTCTGGTAAAAATCCGTAACCAGTTCAATTTGTTTTCTAAAGAAGGAGCTGCATTGTGACCCTGAAAAACTGACTGACGAGTAACATAAAATTTTGGACATGAGCAGATAGGAAATTCATTTCTAGTGAGAAATGCTCTTTATTCTGATTCAAATCATTTATTTATCTAATTCTGCTTTCCTATTGTCCTCATTTTTCCTTTTATATGCTTGTAAAATCCAATATCCCTATAGCTGTGTATATTTTCAAAGTGCCTATTGATAATCGATGGGTGTAACTTACTTTTAAATTGAATGGAGGCTTATGGCCAAATCACATTGAAACACTGGTTCCCATATGCTCACCGAAGTTAAGCAATGTTGAGCCTGGTCAGTACCTAGATGGTGACCTTTTGGGAATACCAGGTGCTGTAAGCTTGGATGTGCAGCTGGTGTACTAAATAATGGCTTGGAATTGTTAATTGGAGAGCTGAGCTCCAATTCCTTTTGGGTTCGTTATATTCACTTATGTGTAAATAGCCTTAGGAAAGGTATGAATCCACCTCTTCTTCTCGGCTATGGGTTAATTAGTAAGAATTGTATCACTGAACCATTATTATATAAAAAAAAAAACTACTTAGAATCTAAAAATACTTCCTGGCTTTAAATAACCTGAAAGGGTTGATAAGCTATAAAAAAACAAATTCATTAATCAATAAATTGAATGGATGGTGCTTGAGCTTTGTTCATCTTGGTATATCAAAATAAATAAATTCTTCTTTGCAATGCTTTGTCTTTGGTTTCCTTTCAGAGTTAAACAGTCAAGTATTTTAATACTTTGATTCTTACTCTTTTGCTTGGTAAGCTGAGATTATGCAATAACAGTTATTCCATTATTCTTATTATTGTATACTTCCAATAATGGTATCCCAAATTTCCAGGAACCGATTCTATGAAGGCAGATAATCTTAAGAAGCTATTTGACTTATTTTCTTTTCAATCTGAAAATGGAAACAAATCACTTTATAGTATCAAAAAGAAATTAAATCATTTTGATAATTTAATAGAAAACATTTATTTAAGATATTTCCGGATTGAAATTCTCTTCTCATCATATTTCTGTTCAGTATTATGATGCTTTTTTGACTCTAGTGTCATCAGCTGTCTTATGGTTTCTTAGCCATATTTGAACTTGATTGCTGCAGTCCCAAAGATCCAATGGAAGGCCTATCAAATTTATGACCAGGCCACATTTTTAACTTCAAGATGATTTCTTTTATCAGAATAAATTATGTTGATCACAGAAAACCTTCCTTCAGCCTCTGCAGAACTTACAGCAATGGCATTAGCTATTATATATCGGCTATTAATATATAAGATTATTTTAGGATAATCCAACAACCAGTTTGCTAAGCTTTTATAATTTTAAGAAATGGTTTGCACTGTTTACTTTCAAATGAAGAACATACACAATGTTATGAATTAAAATACCAATGGTAATCAATGGCAAATTCCATTATTTTTCATTTGTTAAAATAGTTACTCCCATTTTTATATTTTTTCCTATTATATCTTTTTTTTTAATGTGTGTCTGTCCTGTATACAATGATTAAGTTTTGTACCTCCAAGATTTTCAAAAACAGAAATGTTGCATAATTTTGCCAAATGGAAAACAAACTGCTACCAAAATGATCTTCTATGTGCTGTCTTCCTTCAGGGCATTCTCCACAGTTTTCTGTCTTTTGTAGCTCTTAGTAAATTTTTTTTTTATTCTCTCTCTTAATCTCTGTTCCATTTACACAAGTTCATTAAGCTATGCACTGTTTTTCTCTGCACCTCTTGTCTTCAATATGTCTTGTGAGTATCAATTTTTCCAAGTCCTCTTTCTTCATGATGTGCCCTAGAAATTTCAACTCTCTTCTTCTGATCCTAAGTATAAGTGTCATTTCTGTTTCCATTTTCTCTAAAACTTTGTTGCTCACAGCTTCAGTCCATGATATTCTCAGCATCTTTCTGTAGAACCACCTGTTTCAAGTCTCTCCATCTGTGAGAAGATTGCCCAGCGTTCATGACTATAAGAGAGTACCGATATTACATAACTGTTCAGTACTAAGAATATTGGAAATTCTTTGGGAATAATTGTAGTTAAAAAAAATATTAAAAATAGAAAGATTACTTTTCCTTTTTTTTTTTTTTTTTTTTTTTGCATCAAAGTTTGAAATAGTCACCATTTTTCTTTGTTTAAATGACTTCATTTTTTTTTGTATTTTCTATTGATTTTTTTTTTTTTTCAAAGACAGTCTGTTAGTAAGCAGAAGAAAAAAGTATTCTGCAAATGGAATCTCTCTAACCAATTGCTCAACCATTCTCGATGGTCAAGCACAACCAGTTGAGAATAACAAAAATGCTGACTGATGCTTAATTAGCTCTCAAGTTGCCTTTTTAGTTTCATTTTTCTATTTATTACTGCTTTTAGAAATATTTTTTTTTAGCTTTGTCATTTTTTATGACTACATTTCAATGACTCTTATCTTTTGGTAGTCTTTAAAAGTCATGGCTATGAACATATCAACTTATTGAACACTAAATGAGCACATCAACTTATTGAACACTAAGTGAGCACATCAATTTATTGAGCACTAAATGAACATATTGAATACTAAATGAGCACTAAATGAACATATCAACTTATTGAACACTAAATGAAAATATCAACTTATTGAACACTAAATGAACATATCAACTTATTGAATTAAGATATATTTATAATGATATAGTTTATTGAAATATCGTTGAAATATCATATTTATCTATGACCATATAAACCTTATTGCCTTGATCCCCCATCCTGTTGTTCTTTTTTTTTAGTCTTTCCTCCCCCTACCCCACTATGCATAGTCTTTCCCCATTCTCTGTAGCCCCTTGCATACCAGTGGCAATCCTACCTTGCTTAGGGTGAATTGCTTAAAAAAAAAAACTTATTGAACATTTATTGAACACTAAATGCTCTGATAAAACAAGCCTTAAATACTGACAAGCATATTTCTCTATTTGTGATTGGCATTTTTATCATGAAACAACTAAAAGGTCAACTCGTTTAAACTTAGATGATGAACAGACCAAATTTAGCATAAATTGCCCTATGAGACTGCTGCTGTATATATTGACAGAGAAGGCCAGGAAAATATATACCACTTGTTGTTATATATTGTGTGTGTGTATGTGTCTTTTATAGTAGTTCTTTGAAGTAAACTTTAATTATCTACTCTGTATGTTCAGATTGGAACAAAGGAAAAGAAATGGGATCTCTTTTTTTATCTTTTTTTTTTTTTTTTTTTTTTTTTGTGTACCATTTCTACTAACATTTTGTTTTTAAGAACAATTCCAACGAGTTGTAAGTGTTTTGGTGTTTTCAGTATTTCTGTTGCCAATTGACTCTTTTCAAAAGGTCAACTTTAAGGGATATTAAGCTTTCATAGTTAAATTACTTGGGCTTCCCCTATTTCTCAGGAATGTATTTCTCAACTATTTGACTAACATCGCTATCTTTTGTGCTGCCTATAAGGTTTGCCTATCATCCGGTTTGCACTCCCTTCTGGTCTTTTGAACAGGAATAGAGATTTATCCCTTGTTTCATGTTTTGGATTGGGTTTCCGGTTCCTTCTGAAGTCTACTTCAACTTCTAATGACTCCATCTAAATTCTGAAATTTTATTTGTTATTTATTTACTTTTTTATTTTTTCCCTCAGTTGGAATAAATAAAGGTTGGTTTGTTTATCATCTGGTTCACACTCCTTTCAAGTTTTTTTTTTTTTTTGAACAGGAGTAGAGGTTTATTCCTTGTTTCCTGTTTAGAATTGGGTTTCTTGTTCCTTCTAATGTCTTTTCCTTCACTTCCACTTCCAGCAGCTCCTTGCATCTTAGTGTCGTTATTGCCTTGTTTGGGGTGAAATGATTAATATAAACAAAACATTTGGAAATGATTAGTGCCTGATTTTTATTTTTTTTTATTTTTTTTTATTTTTTTTTTTTTTTAATAGAAAAATCTATTTTAATGGTGTGTGTCAGTTTGACATATATTTTTTATATTGTCTCCTTAACTTTATTACCTTTCTAATTACAGCCTCTTTTTTTTTTTTCCTTTTTCTTCTTTTTTTAAAGAGATCACAACAAACATGTATCTCTGCTGACATTCTAACACTTGTCTGTCCAGTTGTAACTATTCATTATCTTGTATCATATAAAGAACATCCTTTCAGCCTAAAGTTTATGAAAGATATTAAAACAAAAACAAACTTATTAGCAAGCTGTAAAAGTGAATTTTATCTTGCCCTTAAGCAAGGATCATCACAAAGAGATGATATTAGTTATTAGTGCTGTCAAATCACATACATTTATAATATGACACGTGATAGAAATTTCAATATTAAGACTTCAGTCTTTAACTGCTTCTGCATTTAAACATTGCTTCAGTTTATTTTTAAAACAGATTTTGAATGTCTTTTTAAAGTAAAAGATATTTGATTTAATTTTAGAAGTTCTTGTTTGGATCAGGATGTGTGGGTGGTGTAATGGAGAGTGGCTCAGAATGAGAAATTGGAGAGCTGGGTTCAAATTCTGGTTGGGTCTGTTACATTCACTTATGTGCAAATAACCTTAGGAAAGATATGAATCCATTTCTCTCCATCTATGGGTTAAATAGTAGAACTAGTATCTGGAAAAATCATTGTTTTCCTCAAAAAATTATTAATGCAATATTTTTTTTAATTGGTATCATCCCATGCAAGGCAGTAAAACCAATAAAATACAAAGGGTGATGGGGTGTGGAGGAATTAGGAACAGAAACTAATAATGGGTGGAAAGAGAAAGAGTAATCAGAAGGACAGTAGATAGCAATTGCATTTAAATTTTTGCAGATTAAAGTTGGCTGGAAAGCATGGAGCTGGAAGGGAGTTCCACAAGCAGGAAGTACAAGAAAAGAAACTGTTATGGCTACATCTAGCCAGTTCAACTGTCAATTGATGAGATCTTGATGCCAGTCTAGTACTGCGCTTAAATTCATGAACTCTAGGTACCATAATGAAGATCTTACCCAAACAATTACCATGAAAATATTTATAGAAAAGACACAGAGAGGTAACCTTAGAGCAGTAGATTGTTCTATTTCCATGTGCCATACCTCTTCTGGATGTCTCCGTTATCTCCTTTTAACAAATTTTTGTTCACCACTGTTGTGGCCAGGTATTGAACTCACAACTTTTTAACTCGAGTCACTGGACCGAATCAACGCTTTTATCCACTGGGCCATGTGTCCCTGACGACAATCTACCTTTGTGGATGTAATAAAAGTTTCAGTTCGAAATTCCAATCACCTGAAGAAGGCCAGAGTACAACAGCCGAAACATCATGAACATGACAATAAAGATGAGGACAACAGTCTGAACAATGTAAATAATGCAATATTTACTTGAAGAAACAAATTATTCTTACAATCCAAAATGTTTTGGCTTTAAAATAACCCACAAAGAGTTGATAAACCATCAATAATAAATCAAATCTAATCTCCATTAATCACATAGAATATATAGGGAAAACTTAGATAAAAATTCAGCTAATGATTATATATCAAGCTACAGACTTTTGATCCACTTTTGTATATCTGAATGGAACTGTAATCCATTAAAATTATTCTCCCATGTAAATACAAAGATTTATAAATATCTGTTTATAACAATCTGTCTATAATCAATACATATATCTATTATAAATTGGGATATTCAGTTGAAGAATAAATTACAATTAGTATTTTACTGTTTACAATTTCCTTCATGGTAATGAAGATCAGAGGATTTCTGAGAGAAATCTGAATCTTGATCAATGCTTTTCAAGGAGACATGAACACCACTTCATCAAGGATTAAAAGTTTGCATTTTGAAGGTCACTTTTTCAAGAAGTTGTAATCCACATTCTGAACCCTTTTTTTTTTTTTCCCCCCAAATATGCATGGACTCTATTTATTAACCTTTAACATATTGGAGGTGATTTTGCTTGCAAAGCAAAAATTTTATCCTGCCACTGCAAGTGAATCAGATGAATGAATGATAATGTGTTTGAATTTTGTAGTTGTGTTGTCATATCCTGCTATGGCAACAGAAAATTACCATGACTGAAATTCAGTAGTACAATAGAAGAATCATGAAAAACAATGTAGTGGAAAGCAGAGTGTTAAAGGTTAAGGAATCATAACTTACACTTTGAACACCACTTCTCCAAGGAGTCAGAGTTCAAATTTTAAACCTTACTTCTTCGAGTCATTATTGCATAGATTTTGAGGCTTTCACTTCTTCAAGGAGACAGACTTCACATTATGATCCTTAATTAATTTTTAATTTTTCAAGGATACATGAAAACCTACACCTTCAATTGAATTGTTCTTTTATTGTTCTATCTCTTTAATAATGTTTTTCTTTTTCTCATATTCTTTCACACTCAGTAACCCCTTGTGCCTTAGTGACTTTATTGCCTTGGTTGGGGTGAAATGATAAAAGAAACATGGTCCACATTTTGGTCTCCATTTCTCCAAAATATTGTAGCTTGCATTTTTCCTACCTTGCTTGGAGTGAAATGATAAAAAATAATTAACATTTAACTTAATTTTTTCAAAAAGATATGAACCCCATTTTGTTTGTCTGCTGTAATTCATATTTTGACGGAATTATAGTCCACATTTTGTTTTTGAACATCATTTCTTTAAGGAGAGCTGAATCCATCGTAGTTTGCATTTTGGTCCTCACTTCTTCAAGGTGTTGTAGTCTGAGTCTTTGTTTCGACTTCTTCATGGCATCTTAGTTTGCATTTTGTTCCCTAATTCTCTAAAGTGTTGCCATCTGCATTTTGGTCTCTGCTTCTTTGAATTACCATCCACATTATGAACCCTATTTTGTCAGGAAAGCATGAAACACTCTTCTTCATAAGGTTAAATGCTATGTTTAATGGTGGACGAGCACATCGTGTAGTGATTATCAGTTCAGGAAATAGTATTGCCATGTCAATTTCAAATTTTGCATTGATAAGCTTAGAAAAGATATGAATTCATTTCTTCATTCAGCTTTAGGAAAATAGCAGGGTAGACTAGATTCTCATGTTATGATTGGCAACCAGGACAACTCTGAATTCAAAACTGGT
>CAHIKZ030000127.1:732500-992500 GCA_903632075.3 Acanthosepion pharaonis | reverse complement strand
CTGATTTTGTTTTCACTTTATATCATAGAATGTTTGATAACAGTGCCTACAATATGTAATTTATTTGACTGTCAGCAATCCAGCAAAATTTAAATGATACTGGATTAAAGGATTGGCTGGATCATAGGTGGTTAGGGTTAGTTATGGATGTCTAATATGTTTGTGTACCATATATTAGATTGGTTTTGTGAGGTATGGTATCTTCCTTGGGTACCTTACCAGACTGGTTTTGTGAGGTGTGGTATCTTCCTTGGGTGCCTTTACCAGACTGGTTTTGTGAGGTATGGTATCTTCCTTGGGTGCCTTTACCAGACTGGTTTTGTGAGGTATGGTATCTTCGTTGGGTGCCTTTACCAGACTGGTTTTGTGAGGTGTGGTATATTCTGTCACTTACCAGATCAGTTTTGTAAAACAAGGCATCTTCCTTAACATTCCTCCTGAACTCCATGAAAATGGTTTTATTTTTACACTTGATTTTAAGCACCCCCTCTATACACACTCAAAAGCTTCTGGCTACAGACCTGCAAAATTCTCTTTCAAAACATTTTCCCTGGGACCCTGCACGATTATCCAAGTATTCCTTCCACTTCTCATAACAGTCTGTAAATCCTCTTTTGGGATTGTCATCAGCTGTTGCATTGAATTCGCCTTAATTTAGTCCTAATGGCAATTTTTATCTTTGCGAAATAACAAAAATTGCCAGAAACCAAATTTGGATTGTAACAGGGCTGACAGACCTAAAGTAGCAATCTTTTACCAAAATCCTTGTACAAGATGTGAAGAATTAATTTTCTTGGTCATTGAAAATGCAGTAGTCATACAGTGCATAAGAAGATTCAGTGCAGTTTCACTGCTGACTGAGTAAGCCCATAGGAGAGTATCTGTTTACATCTGTATAGTAAGATCTCTTCTGCTTGGTTACCAAGTTACATCAAGACTGTACAACCATTTTTCAAGATATTCAAAATGTCTGGATATGTTCCAGACATACCTTGTATTCTTAGTGTTACATCAAGAACAGTTCCTTTGTTCATGAGTCAATGTATTAGCATTACTGTTAGTACTTTATAGCTAATATTGGTTTAAGGTCTGTAACCGAGCAACATGGATTCTTTTATTTCTAAAAGTATCATTTTAGCTGTAACAGTTACTTTCTTCTCTTAAAATTAAATATTAATTCAGAAATAATCTCATTTGGTACATTTATTCAACAGATTTAAATGTTTAAGTACTTGTAAAATCCATGTTACTTACAATGCAGAAATATCAACTCACTCCAAAACTAGACAGTGACTACTGTAAGATTTGAACAGAATCCAAGTGTAAGCATTGCCAATAAAAGAAGAAACACCTTTGCCAATTGATCCATACTGTCTACCCAACACCCATCCTTCACCCCCAAAATAACTACACTGAGTTGTCTGCCCTTTGTGTAGCTGCTGTGCAGACATGATGGTTGCATCATCAGATTCAATAACACTTAGTTGCACAGGCAAATTGATTAGCTTATTATATATCTATATTTTACTCGCATATCTTTTCTCCTTCAAACAGTAAATAAGTTTGGTTCTTGATTAGAAATGGAGGAATTGCTAACAATACAACTATTATTAACATTATACTTTGTCCTTATTTTTCTTCTATAATGTATGATGAAAAAAGACGTAAACTGATGTCTGACATAATATAAAGCATATAAGATGTTGAAGGTTTGAAATAAACTCATTATTTATAATTTATCATTTCTCTCTCACTATAAAAATTAAAAACAGCATATCTATCTAAATTTCTGCCATAATGAGTTATTATTTATATTCAAACTATTGTCCTCATCTTTGTTGTTAACACTAAGTTTTATTATTGTACCCTCCAACCTTCATCAGGTGTATATCGAACTTAGTAACAGGGAATTCTGAACTGAACCCTTTATTTCATCTATGGGGGTAGACTGTTCTCCTTCCACTGCCCATGTCTAGGGATATCTCATCTCATATACTTATTTTTAGTACTTCTCAGTTATTGCTCACCCATTTCCACTGTTTCCAAATATACACTGCCCGGCCCAGTGGAAACAGGCAAGCAAAAACTGAGCAGTACTAAAAATAACATCTAGACAATATCACAAGACATTAGCAGTGGAACAAGAATTATTATCCTCATCTTTGTTGTTAAGATCACCCCATTTCCACTGAGTCCAAATATACACTTCCTGGCCCAGTGGAAACGAGTAAACAATAACTGAGCAGTACTAAAAATAAGAACTAGATATGGTCAGTGGAACATGAACAGTCTTTCCTTGTAGATTAAATAAAGGATTCAGTTAAGAATTCCCTGTGGGTTGCCCCGATAGATATACACCTGATGAAGGCAATAGAGGGTACAATGGGCAAAAAATTGTGACAACAACAATGAGGACAATCAAGTTAAAGTCAAATCAAGATCTGGAACTTTGATTATATTGCTGCGGATTTCCCAGTGACTTTGTGTAGGCAGCAGTTGGCTAGCTCTCACTCTTTCTTTCCAAACATCCCTGTCAAGTGGGCTAATGTGGGCAAAGCTGTACTCTTGCACATCCCTCCTAGTACAATCCTTCTACATCTTTCTAGGTCTACCTTGACCTCTGTGACCAAGAACCCTGAGCTCTGAGACAGTCCTGATGCATGATGAAGCTTGTTGGGCATGACCAAACCATCTAAGATGACTGGTGCACAGTACTGATGTTATATCCACAATACCGAGCCTTGTTAACAACTCAGATGAAGGGGTTTCATACTGAGACTTGGTGCAACAGATCCAGTGAATCATTGAGTGGTCATTGTGGTGGAGCTATTGCAAGACTGACACACTTGGTGCCCAAGTCTTGCTGCCATGGAGTAGTGCCGATCGTACACATGTAGAAAATACTTTGCCATGAGTTCTCTACGATACACATTTGGATGTGTGAATGGGTAGGAGCTTTTTGAATTTCCCCCAATCCACAATCCACAGAGCACCTGCCTGCGCAGAGCATATCCCCCAAGATATCCCATAGATTAAATAAAGAATTCAGTTCAGAATTCCCTGTGGGTTGACCCGATATATAGACACCTGATGAAGGCCAGAGGGTACAATGGGTGAAAAGTTGTGATAACAACAACAACAATGAGGAGAATCAAGTTAAAGTCAAGTCAAGATCTGGAGCTTTGATTATACTGCTGTGGGTTTACCAGTGACTTTGTGTAGGCAGTGAAGCAGTGAAGATCGTACACATGCAGAAAATACTTTGTCATGAGTTCTTAACGATACACGTTTGAATGTGTGAATGTGTAGGAGCTTTTTGAATTTTCTCCAATCCACAGAGCACCTGGTTATAATGGGGAGCTCATAACCTCTGCCTGCACAGAGCATATTCCCCAAGATAACAGAAACAGGGCTCAAGATCCATTTTTGAACCATCCATAGCATCTAGGGCAGATGTTATTTGACAGTTCTGTTACTCTACTGGTGATGCCACTGCATTTCTTGTGCACCCAGGTGTTGCATTTGGGGCACAAGATTGAATTTGTACCCACTCCACTGCAGCAGACAGTACAGGGAAATGCATTGGAGTCCTGCAACTTGCCCAGGTCAACACCAAAAATCATAAACTTAGTCTTTTTCATGTTGACATGGAGCCCCTTGCTCTCCATGCCCACCTTCCAAGTTTTCAGCTTGGTAACACATTCATCCAGAGTGTCAGTGATTAACAGAAGGTCGTTAGCAAATAGAAGTTCCCATGGTACACCAGTGTGGAACTCCCAAGAGAATGAAGAGCAATGGACTCAAGACTGAGCCTTGATGAATACCAACACTGAACTTTCCGCTACATTGGCCATTGATTCTGACTTGACTCTGGGCATTGCAGTACTTGTCCTGAACCACATGAATAGCCTAATCCTCAACTCCAAGGCTTTTCATGGCCCATCAGATCATCTTTGTTGGAACACGATCAGACACCTTCTCCAGATCCACAAAGGTGAAGAAGAGAGGTTTCACTGCAGCAATGAATTTCTCCTGCAGTTGATGCACAATGAAAATTGCATCACTGGTACCTCTTCCTGATATGAAAAAATATTGCATTTCATCAAAGTTGACCATTTGTTCTGATGTAGGAGTCAAGCACATGTTCCAGTAGTTTCATCATTTAATGAGTGAGCTTGAGGTCTTTGTAGTTGCCTCTGTCTAAGGCATCAGTCTTGCCCTTGTAGAGGTTGAGAATGAAGCTCTACTCCCACTCACTTTGGATCACACCACTACTGACAACTGATTCTGTAAGTAACCTAAGCATTTCAATGCCTTTAACACCAGATGCCTTCAGCATTTCAGCAACGACACCAGATGGCCCAGCTGCCTTTCTACACTTTCCATCTTCTTGACCACTTTGCCGATGTTACAAATAGAGGACCTGAAACCAGTGCAACCTCAGGGAGCATATCACTAGGCCAGTCGAATTCAGCATTTAGAAACCTGCTTTAATGTTCAACCCAACCTTTCATCTTTTGGTCATTGCTGAATGATAGTTCTCCAGCATCATTCTGAGCACACTTCTCACCAATGACATCCTGGTTTGTTCCATCCATTTGCAAGACGGAAGTTTTTGTTACCACAAGGTAATATATCAGCAAAAAATCTTTTTCTCAGCCTCTGACTTAGCAAGCCATACAACTTGTTTGACAATATGCTGGGCCTCACTGTAGGCTGCCTTTATTTCGGCTGCTTTAGTGACAAAACCCTGCCTCATGAGAGTCCTTTAGGTCATGTAGCATGACCTTTTCTCAGTGACAGCATCATCAATTCGGCCATTCCACCACCAGGTCTCCAGTTTCTACTGATTGTTCTTAGAGGTGCCATATACTGCATTGGCCTCCTCCAGCAAAGGTGTCTTCAGCTTAGACTAGATTTCTCCCACATTTGGTATTGCATTAATATCAATCTGCAAGGCCTCAAATTTACGATTGTAGGCTGTGTGGAACTTGTTTGCGATAGTTTGATCGTTAAGCTTCCAGGTTCAAAGACACAGTTTGAACTTGTGTTTCCTGAATTTTGGTATGGAAACTAAGTTGCAATCTTACAGGTGATGTTGCAATGCGCGCTCCTCACCAGGTGTAACTTTGACATCCAAGACCAACTTGCTGAAACTTTTGCAATATAGGATATAGTCAATCTGTGATTTATGACTGCCAGAACTGAAGGTGACCAGGTGTGACTCTCTTTACAAGAACCAAGTGTTGCCAATGATCAGATCATTTGCCAAGGCAAAGTTTAAATAATTAATAGTGTAAATAAAAACAGAATTAATATAAAAATGTAATTTTTCTTTTATCCTCGTCTTTTTCTTTTACAAATACTGATTTATAAATTTATTTATCCATAAATTTCAAAGTTTTGCTATTTGAATTTTCTGATGAATCTTAATGATTGAATATGCTCCTTGTGACTTGTATGGCTATCAAATACCCATTGAAATTCCCCAAATTGTGTCATTAAATATTTGAGCATAACAAATTTAACAAAATTTTGCAATAATAATAATAAATTTGAATACAGGTCATTATTTAAAGAAGTAAGAGGGTACAATGAAAAGATTTGAAATTGATGAGTTTTTCTGTTTCACTTAACCTTTAGCACTCTGTAGGGGACTATTTTTGCCAAGCAAAATGTTAGTCCTGCCAATGCAAGTTAAATTTGTATTTCTTGGTTGTGTAGTCATATCCTTCTATGGTAACACCTAAAACAATCTAGACTGAAATTGAGAGCAAAGGCTACTGCAATTTCAAATATATAAAACACTATATTTTGAGAGGATTTCATATACAGTAAAAGCGGAAGATATATGTAAAGATAATATAGAGTGCTAAAGGTTATGCATGAGAGTGTTATCACCTCTACTATCTTTTCTATTTTTCTTTCTTTCTTTTTCTTACTGAAACTAGACAGTGTCTCTAATATGTATTTTCTTGTTGATTTCCAATCCTGGCTGGGAATGACTGCAAAAGTTTTCCCCTGCCCTTTTATAGGCAAAAGACAACAAAATGTATGCTGGGATACTTTTCTTAGTCAATAAAATATGTCGATTTACAATTTGACTTGACTCAGTCCAGATCTACCTTGTCTATAAGGAAGACCATTGCATTCACTTGTCTGACCTAGCTTTTCTGAGTATACGCTAATTTGTGGTTCATAAACTTTTTGCTTTCTTACATGTGAATTTACTTTACATATATTGTTTGCTTACTTGCTTGATACAATTTAATTTTTGCCCCTCTTTCTTTCTACTGCAAATATTATTAATTCTGTTCGTTTGACAGTTGTCTTATTTATTTTGCATTGGGACCTTAACTTCTAACTTAACATTTCTTGCTATCAAAACAGAATAGTCCACAATTTATGTGCTAAGTCCAAAGGAAAAATCAGAATTAAAATATGTTATTTCACTGTATTAGACTTTTCTGCAGGTTTCCACATGAAATAGCTTTTAGGAATTTTTGTTTTTTATCACATCCACTTTCAACAAAGCTGAAATGAAATAAAATTGTGTTTTCCATTTATTATTTTGCTTTTTTTGTATCCAAATTAATGCCTCACTTGGTGGCTTCAAGGAAGATAATTTAAGCTTTAATATATTTTTAATCATCAAACCATCAATCAAACCCTATAATAATTATCAGTGCTTATTTATATATTTCCTGTTCTATCTGTAGTTGGAAAGGAGGTAAATCAACTGAAGATAATGAATTTATGAATGATTACTTCCTTTAGTCATTTTAATAATCTATACAAATACAATATTTATTTGCATTTAGACAAAATTACTTCCCAAGCAAAATGAAACATTTAATTAACCAATTTCTTTACTTCTATATTTCTTAGATTGCAGTCTTATTTGTTTAAGCCTTTCATATGAGGCACCTTTGTATATTAATTGATCTCATCTTACTTCAATTTGGCCCTGAAATAGGTTTTTCAAAGTGAAAGCTGCACCAACACACCACTCTTGTGCTGAAGGCATGCCTTCTACTATTTTTCTATGTCATCACACAAAATCAGTGAAGTAACTTCCTCATGAGCACCATTGCCTTAGATATCACAAAAGGTTTTGATAAGGTGTGGCATATTGGGTTACTGCACAAACTCTCTATGGTATCATTGGCAGAGTCTGCACAATTATCAAGCCCTTTCTCTCAGGTAGGTTCATGAAAGTTGTTCTGAATGGGCAGTCTTCTGAAGCCCATGAGATCTATAATCTCTCCTTGGTCCAACCCTTTTCCTGTTTTTTATTAAAGATCTGCCTAGGGACATTCTCAGATCATAAGTAATTTTACTTCTCTTAATCATTTTAATCTGTACAAATAAAATATTTATCTGCATTTAGATAAAATTACTTCCTGATCAAAAGGAACCATTTAATTAATCAATTCCTTTACTCCTACATTTCATAGATTGCAGTCTTATTTGTTCAAGCCTTTCATGTCAGGCACTCAGATATTTATGCCTATTAAGTGATCGTCTTACTTTATCTTGGTCTTGAAATAGGCTTTGTCATCGCCATTCTTGTCATTCTGTTGCTAATCCTTTTCTTTTGAGAGATATTTCCATTTCACTGTTACAGTAAACTGTTATAGTAAACATATGCTAAAAATTTTAGCATGAAAAGATATTGTGCAAAAAATTGATTTGTATATGATATGTCCCGGAAAGGGATATATTTGTTCGAAGTAGCAAATTGGTTGTTCACTATTGTAACTGTAATGGACTGGTCCTCGTTGTAGTGGTAGGCAATAGGCAAAGATAATAGGCGTTGTCCTGTACCTCCACATCAGTCTGTATTTATGGCTGGTGTCAGCCAATCATATTACTGTGAGGGGGAACTCAGGTGTATGCATATTCATTACATCAACATAATACCAGGAATAATCAATAAATCATAGATGCCATTGAACGTCTAAAAAAGTATCACTGAAATGGATTAATTAAATGGTTCATTGGCGCCTCTTTTAGTTGGGAATTCTTTATCTTCGCTTTACTGGATATATATATATATATATTACTATATATATTGTTTCAAGACTTTTGTTTCATTGCATCTCAGTATTAAAACTTTATAACATTTGCTGTCATTTTTTACAGCAAAGGGACACTAGTAAATGAATAATAAAGGACAAAATCCTCTTTTCTTAGCATTAACCTAAGATTATTGTATTTGACAAGAAAAAACAAAGAAATTATTTTGTTCTGCTCAATTATTGACAAAAAATAAAATATTTTCATTTAGATGTAAATCTAATATTTCTTTATATATATATATATATATATATATTGGTGTAGATGGAGTAAAATTCCAATAACCAAAAAAAACTATTCTTAAAAGAGTGCTCAATACAGAGTAGAGCAAATTAGTATTTTTTCAAAAATTATAACAGAAACATGTTATAGCATCACTACAAAAATAGCCATTTTGTTTCTATACTACTGGTGTCTTGTCAAGTGATGATGTTGATTGTAGAATAAAAAGCTTTAAAAAGTTAAAAATCAACCAGACACCTCTCAATAGGGGAAAACATTATTACATAAGCCACAATGACCGATCAAAATACAAGTATATGATTATTCAAAAACTTGGCAACAGACCTTGGATACAAGACACCAGAAGTGTTGAAACAAAATGGCTATTTTTGTAGTGATGTTATAATATGTTTATGTTATAATTTTTGAATATATATATATATATATATATATATATATATATATATATATATATATATATATATATATATATATATATAAAACTACTAAAAGTTCTTACTTTTTAATTTACTAATAAAAACTGACAGGTGTGCTCTTTTACAATAAGTCTAGATATTCTTCTTGACAAACTGACTTTAAACACAAATAATAAATAGTTCTTTACTTATGGTCTCTTTATAAATACATGACGCCCCTGACACAATCCTAAAATTTATAAAACTTGCATATTTTAGCATAATTTAAAAAAAAAAAAAGCATTTAGACATTTACAAACCAATGAAGTTATACAAAAGTGAACAAAGATTGGCCAATAGACCAACTGCTTCAAATCATTTTATCCTGGTTGACATTGAGTCATCTTAATAGTTTAAAAAGTTGTTTTGTTATCATGTGTTTACAATATTCACGCACACTAACCATGCTTGGCTAGGCTGAACTTATTGTATCCATAAAAATAAAAATGGTTTTACAATGTTTTGATACCATTTGAGTCACTGTCATTAACAGGCTGTTATCATTACTAAAGATAAAAGTAGTGATTGTGTTGTAGTAAAGTTGCTGATTAGAAAGCCAGTTATAAAAATGCATTTCAGGTTTTGGCCAGCCAAGCATATTAGAAAAAAAAAGCCTGAAGGACTTCATATCTGATTTATTTAACTGCTGATAAAGTTAAATACATGTGATTGGATATTTACTATTGTCTCTGCCTACAAACAATAGCCAAAATTCATATATAAAATTATTATTTCTTCTCTCATATATATATATATATATATATATATATATATATATATATATATATATATATATATATATATTCAAATATATATTGTAAAACATAATGGACAATGAATGTCTATTATGTTTGATCATTAGCCATTTTAAATTTCATTATAGTTGCTTTAATTTCAGTGAAAATAGACAAAATTGTCCAACATTGGGATATTTTTTTTATTATGCTATTCCCTAATTTGAGTCATCTTCAGTGTGGTTATATGGACATTTAAACATATATATATATATATATATATATATATATATATATATATATATATATATATATGAAATTACATGTACATAAAATTCAATACACTATATGATATATGGCCATTTAACCCAAAACAGGCTTGTCAACACCAGTTGTTATAAAGTTTTATCTAACTCCTTGGTGCTGACAAGCCCATTCTGGGTGAAATGGCCATACATTGAGCTCTCTTCTGTGGATCAATTTTAATATTTTATATTACCAGGATTCACTTAGATGTGAACATTATGAGGATAAATAAGGGGGATAAATAAGATTGACCTTTGACTTCAAGGAAGAACCTACATTGGAGTCTGTTTCACAAAGTAGCAGTTCTTGGAAAACATTTTCTCCTTACATGGATGAAATGTTAGTGGAATGCAAATAAGAAAAAACATTGTATCTCTGAAAGTAAATTGTACACCTTAAATTGATCAAATTATATATATATATATATATATATATATATATATATATATATATATATATATATATATAGAATCCAAATAAATGTGGAAAAGCTTTTTATTGACAACACATTTTACATTTGTTAGGTATGTATCTTCAGGTTAGAATGAAAGACAAAACTGTGTTTTTTTGTTTTTTTTTTCTATTATAAACTGGTATTTTCTAATTTTTTTTTTTTTTTTTTTTGAATTTTTTTTTTTTTAATTTTGAATTTTTTTTTTTTTTTTTTTTTTTTCTAATTTTGAATTTTTAAAAAATTTATTTCTATTGAATTGTCACTGTTGATTTATATCAGGTGTGAAAAGAAACCCACATCACATAAAATGAACTTCTACTTAATTGGAAAATACAAATTAATTAATATTTAGACAATGGCACTTCTATGAATTCCCTGTTGAATAAATTTGATTTTTCTTTTAATAAATTTAATCTTTTTCTTACTAATTTTTAATTTAACTTTAAGTATTGCAGTGAGAAATGGATTCACTCAAACCAAATTGGAGTCAGTGAACTTAACAAAAATTCAAGTTATCATAGGTTTTTTTTTTTCTTAATTTCTCATCCAATACAGATCCCAAGGGCCACTCAAGATAGTGTTACTGAATGAGGTTGTTGCATGAGCATTAGATGAGGAGTTTGAGAATATGTTGGAAAGATGGAAAGGTTAACTTTAGAAAAGGTTAAGATGATAGTGCACTTTTTTTTATGAAAAAAGTACAAATCCAGTCTTATCTGTACCCTGGCTGGCTGCCAGTCATTTTGGTGTAATCATATAATTCCTTTCTTGTAGATAACACTTGGTACAAAAGCTTCTATATCCATTGTCAACATTCTGATTCTCTTTTAGTTTTTCTATATTGTATGTGCGAATAATTATTTTTCCATTGTATAGAATTTGGTACAAGATAGATTTTAATTTGTATATCTTGTTATTTACCTAATTTCTCTGCTAAGGTCTTTTTTGTTCTTTTTTTATGTGGAGCACCCATACACATGGATGTGTGGGTGGTGTAATTGATATAATTGGAAATTTGAGAGCTGAGTTCAAATTCCTGTTGGGTATGTTAAATATATTTACATTGGGTAAGATCTCTTCTTGCCCCCTCCCCCACAGCTATGGGTTGAATAGCAAGACAGACTGGGTCCTATAGCCTTGGTTGGCAACCAGTCTACTGCAGAAAGAATCGACAGCCTACTGCAGGAAAATCTTCTGCCTAGTTAGTAATAAATCATTATCACCTAAGCATGTATCACATATGGCACAATTGATTGACTGACTTATGCATATGGGCTAAGGGCCCATATTGTTCTGTATTGGCAATCACAGTCCTGTTGGTGTTGATATTAGACTGACCCAACTTGTCTTAGTAAACAATGAGGAAGATGGTGCCACAGTGTTAGGATCCTGGTGGGCTGGAAACTCTCTTCGATCTCAAATGTGTGGGGAGAACAGATACTACACTTTGATCTCAGCCAAAAGGCCGAGAATGTGAACATTTTGTTGCTAGACAGCATAAACATTAGAAAGGCTTGAATCCACTCCTTGAGACTGCATTGAGCAGGCACTATTTTCTTTGTAGTATATTTGTGTTTTTGAGCTTGCTTAACTGAAAAATATGAGGCACACCTGGTGAAACAGGTACAACTACATTCTCTCTCTTTCTCTTAAGCACTTCATCTAAAGTGAAAATCTTAGCATATGTTTTTGTTAGTCCAATGTTAAATGAGGATGTGTCGACATCACGGCAACTCGAAAAGCAATAACTAAATATGATGAACCATGTTTATGCATCTGTTTATTTCCTCTTCAGTTCTTGCATTGATTGGTAAGCTGTTCCTAATTCACCAGGTAGAAGTCTAGTTGGGGATGGGTATTTAATCATTGCTGTATATTTATCTTGCTGAAATCTGTCCAAATTCAAAGCCAGCCAGGTGGATAACTTTGTCTGACTACCTACATGTACACAAAATTATATCTTCATGCAAACAACGATGCAAAGATGTATACTTGAGTTCAATTGCATATTATAGTGCCTGACTAGACCAGTAGAATATGTGCATTGTACACATGCATATAGACAAAAATACATTTCTCTTTTTCTTTATTCACCTCTCTGTAGGTATATATTATATATATATATGTAGTTATGGTAGTTCTATATTTTCTACCCAATACCACTGACTGGTTTTTTGAGTATAGGAAAAATAAAAAACAGGAGTTAAAATGCTGATTTTCATGGCCTCCCTCCGTGGCATTTTGTAGGATAGAATTCCATATTTACCACACTGATTGGCACGAGAGAATCTCTGTACACAGAGGCCAAATAGCAAGAATATCTCATTTATATGTGTATATACATGTATATAACATGTATAGATATGTGTGTGTGTGTATATATATATATATATATATATATATATATGTCTAGATATATGTGTGTGAGTGTTTATAGATATATGTGTGTGTATAGATATATGCATGTATAGATAGATGCGTGTGGATATAGATATGTACAGATATGTGTGTGTATATATATATATATGTGTGTGTGTGTATATATAGATATATGCGTGTACAGATTGTGTGTATATAGATGTGTGTATAGATATATATATATACAGAATATGTGTGTATGCATCTGTGAATATATGTGTGTGTGTGTGTATAGATATCTATATATAACTCTCCAAAAAATTATTGAATTTTTTTTTTATCAATCTGACAGACTTTTATCACTTTAAATGTTATTTTTAGTGGAAACTCATATTTGAGTAGATGAGCCATTAATTTAATAAACAGTATAGTTATTTATTTTTGTCTTCTGGCCTGAATATTCAAGAAGTCTTTGTAAAGAAAAATATGTGCTCTCCGGCAGGATTTGAACCTGCGTCCCTCTGGGCAGAGGAAAACCATTGTTAGATCCAAATGACTCAGCCACAAAGAAACTTTACCAGTCAAAAAAAGGTTTGAACAGTGACTATAAGCAAAATCTTTCTTGCTATAGATTACACAAAATTTTGATATTTGCTCAGTATTCAAATGCAAACAAAGCAACTCTCTCAAAAAGTAAGGGATTTCTTATTTATTAATCCAACAGACATTTTATCACTTTGACCATTATTTTTTAGTGTTTACTCATTTGAGTAGACACTTCATTTATTTATTAAATAACATACTTATTTACATCAGGCCAGTAAATGAAAATAAATAAATTTATTCAGATATCACAAGATAAATACAAGTTACCTTTGAACTCTACAATCACAAGAGATGCTCAAAATGGTGACCTTTAGCTTCCAGACATTTATTCATACAGTGAACTATTGCTTGGGTATCATTGTCCAAAGTCTCCAGTGGGATAGCTGTACATGCATTTTCAATTTCTTGTCAATATAGTCAGTTTTCTGTGATACATAACATCCTTTAGGGTCCACATAGGTAAATGTCTAAAAAATACAAAAGACAAGTTTTTCCTGTGTGTATACATTTTTGGAGGATGTACTTTGTATATATATATATATATATATATATATATATGAAAACAAATGTAGTCTTCTTTAGTTTTTTTAAAAAAGCTAAAAAAAACTGTTAGGGGGTCATTTGATAAAAAATCACTTGAGGATGGCGTAAGGTTGAAACCAAGGAAGCGCATTCAACTGACCTCTTGATTTTTAAAGTTAAAAGCCCTACATGTTATTTTTACTTTTGTTTTTTTCACAATTGCATTGAGCACTTTTTAACTATTTCTTGGTCTGATTCAACTCTGACCATTAACCTTTTATGTATTTTATATATATATATATATATATATATATATATATATATATATAATAATTAATAGTAGTATTAATAGAATAAAATATTTGATGATTAACCTATAATCCACTTTAACTTACTGAATATGTGTGTGCATATGTATAAAGAATATGTCTATGATGAGGTGAGGTTTTAGACTTCATGGAGAGGAAACCCGAAGATAGGGTCACTGACAATGATGTAGAGGTTGACAGGTTGTCTGCTTTGAGGCAACCTGTCATATGATGAAAGGTGACTGATGAGGCCTAGGATGTGATGAACTTGGTTAAACAGAGATTTAGTCACACGAAGGATAAATGGTCAGATGATAAAGCTGAACAAATAACTGCCCATCCTGGTTATGAGAATAAACTACATCTGCCAGCAAGTCCTCTGATTGGGAGATTGGAGCTTTTGAGGAGCGTGGAACCACTTCTTAATTGCTGTTGTTCCTAGGTCCACCCCTGACATAGTTTGCTAGCACCTGTTAGGGTCCCAGCTATGGGCAAATAGTTAACCCCCAAACTAGGGTCCGTCTTGGGTATGATGATAAACTACATCCATGTCCTGGGTGGGACGATGAACTGCGTCCAGCAGTAGGGCCTCTGATCGGGAGGTTTTGAGGAGCATGGAACCACCTCTTGGTTGCTGGTGTTCCCAGGTCTACCTTTGCCCTGAGGTGGTGGCACCTGTTGGGGTCCTAGTTATGGGAAAGTAGTTAATCCCTAAGCTGGGGTTGGGGTGTAAAAATAGGTTTTAATACCAGAAATATTTTGTAAAAAAATATTACTAACATTTTTGGAAAAGAAAATATATTACCAGCAATAAAAATTGTCAGCATTAAACAACCTATTGAGGTTGATATGCCATGAAACAAAACCAACCAAACCAAACTAGGGTCAAAACACTATAGAAGTATAAAAATACATTTTTGTAGAAGTGCCAGCAATGCATTTTTATAGTCAAGGAATTATCATTGGTGTTGGAAATCTACCGGACTTTATTAGTAACATACTTGTTGATAATACAAATATAATAGTATCATTACATGTAAAAAAAAAAAAAAAAGGTTAAAAATAATGGACGCCTCATTAATAAAAACAAAAAAGACCAACACTCAATAATATCAACTATAAACATGGACACAATATCTTGAACATGTTTTGAAAATAGAACATTCTACAATACTAAATACATACATGCAACAATCCATTTCTAGCTAACAATTCTTCCTTGATAATGGCTAAAGGTATAACCGAAAACTATAAAACATTTCTACAGCTTTTGTATAGTTTAATCTATAGAAAAGAAAAAAATTATAAGATCATATGGGAAATTATATAAAAAACTTCATCAAAGCCCTTTGTCTGTCATATTTAATGAAGCTTGCATGAAAGGATTGCTGCCTAAATACACAATTTATATATATATATATATATATATATATATATATGGTTTGTCACTTAGCTGATTGATTTTACTTTCCACATCCTGGCTCTAGAGTTTTGTTGATAGACCATCTGAGAATTACTCCATCTACTCATCAGAAGGTATCAGCAATTTAATGCTTATACTTCTTGATATATATAGTGTGTGTGTGTTCGTAGGATGTATAATGGTATCCAAAACAAAAATGAACATGATGAGACAATGTGGAAAATTTTTAATCGAAGATTCCTTTTGCCAGAGAAAAGCTTATGTTCTCTTTGGCATCATCACTTCAACAGTCAAAGAAAACATAACATTTTTCTACAGCAAAATGCATAAAAATTCCTCACTTTGTCTCACATCATTTTCATATATACGGAATCAACAGCTGTGAGTAAGACTTTGAGTTGGGGCATATAGGATGTGATTTGATCTGGAGAGATATAGTCTTTGCCAGATATATTTGGCCAAGACATATTACACATGAATGAATACCTCTCCAACTTTTAACTCAGATATGTGAAGGGAATTTGTCAGGTACTCAGTAGATCAGCTGCACCATGACCACACCTGGGCATAAGACAGATGATGACAATGATGATGTGTGGATTATTAGTTTACATTCTAAATTAACAAGATTGTTTTAGCATTTTTGCACTTGCATCAAAGTCACTGATTTTAAAAAGATAAAAAATATGAATAAATAAAAACATACTGCAGTTACTTTTGTACAATTTGTAAAAAAAGATCTTTATTTGGTTGGCAATAAACATTTCTCTGCTTCCTGTAGGCTTCACCATAAAGGTTGAATATGTTTTCTTATTTATTCAACCCTCGTATAAGTATTTCTTTCTAAAGTTTAACAGGTAGACACTGGTAGCTGTAATCTCTTTAGTCAGGTTTAGTAGGTGTTTTTATTTTTTTCAATAGGATTTTCTTTACAATTAAGAGTTAATGCTGCATTTTTCAGCAACAGAGTAGACTGTTATTTTATTCATATTTATTTCAATCCAGTCACTTTACAGCTTCAATGGCTTGTTGTCGATGTTTGATGTTCATCAGCAGACAATTAGATCAGAGTTTCTTCAACTGACTTTAATGTCACATCTGCAGAGATTTTCCCGACAATGTTCATTGTTCATTATGATGTACTGGTCAGTTTAGTATTTAAATGATACTTCCTAGTAAAAAAAAAAAAACATTTTAATTGTCTAATAATATTGAATATAATGGACAGGTTTGAAAGCTTAGTATGAAAACCAAATTTGGGCTCTAGCAAAAAAGGAAATACAATGTATCACTTTACATATACCATATTTTTGCATGTACAGTCAGAGTTGCCAGATTGAGCTACCAAGTAGTAAATTAGGCTAAAGTTTGCTATAAATAGGTATTGTTTTTTTGCATAAAAATGTATTGCTGGTATTTTTATACTTTCCCAGTGTTTTGCTTTTGTTTGGTTGTTCACTAGCTGCCCATAGCTGGACCCTAACAAGTGCTACCACTCCAGGTTAGGGTAGACCCAGGAACAGCAACAATTAAGAGCTGGTTCCACGCTCCTCAAAACCTCCAATCTCCTGATCAGAATCCTTGCTGTCAGATGTAGTTTATCATCATACCCAGGACTATATTTTCAATGTAGTACCAAAAGTCACATGTGGTGAAATTCTAAATTTATTTATGATGACCTTTCAAAAGTTTCCCTAGTCTGATCACCCCTGTATATGTGAACCAAAATTTCACCTGAATTAAAATCTCAAAGGTGGTGGCAATCAGATCTGCATAAAATATGTGCAACGAGATGCACATGGTTTTCATGTCTACACAGCTTGTCCTGCAAGGGATTTTCAAGTACTCAATTTTTTTGTGGTCATCAAAATAATTTCAATAACTGATTGTGAACGTCAACCAATATTTCACTCTCTCTGGATCTAATAACTCCTTTTAACTATTTGCAAGAAAATAATTTTCTTGAAATCTATTTCTATGGATATCTGTTTCAATCTCATTCATATTCAGTAATTTAGTCTAAAAATGTTACTCTTGTAGCCCACGGATAATTTTCTGGGATTAGTGTGCCTCTTCCTATTTTTTAATTGTACCTCCTACCTACAATAGAAGATTATTTCTTTTTAAATTCTCAAATTTCTCTTTTGTTTTGAATTAGAGTTGGGGAGATCCAAATAAAAATTAAGCTTGATTCATTTATTCATCGCAACACCCTCAGAACCATCCAGGGGGTACATTGGTCCAAGGAGCACCACCAGAAGACCAGCCAGTCAAGCATCCTCTGTACCATCGTTCAGCACCATGTTTGCTGGCTTGATCACATCATGCGATGAAATGATGACCCCAGCCTACCAGAGTTATCTACTAGTTCAACCCGCCATTTGTAAACTGGAGACGACCTCGCGACCTGTCAGCTCCTGGAAGGATGTCATTCCTCAGGACCTCCAGCAGATTAATCTGGCACTGGAGGATGTTCTGACGCTCTACCAAAACTGTGAGAGCAGGAGGGACAAAGTAGCTCTCCTGTGTTCAATGCATTCATGGCATGAGATTTAAGAGTAGCATTTGTTTATAAAACTGATTTTTTTTTCTTTGGTTTACAAAACTTTCCACAGAAAAAACATTTTCTTGGGATCCACCTCTGCCTTTTGCTTTACTGTAAAAATTTACTCTTGCAGCTTGCAACTAATTTTGTGCAGTCAGTATGGACCTCCACATTTTTAAATAGTACAAACCTGTGTTACATGTTTATGTACTTACATTTCAGTTAGTATTCATTGACAAGCTTTCCAAGCCTGCATATGATGAGGAATGTTCACATTATTAAGATTTGACTCCATTTTCAATTCATTGAAAAATCAATAACTGAGAAATATATGAATTTAATAAAGTTTTAATATTAACTTTCAAATTGTCTGCCACTATTTTATCATTTCTCAAACATTGTAAATATAAAATATATGAAACAAAGAAGTACTGAAAAATTCCTGATTTAACCAGGAAGGGATCCCTAAATAAATTCTGTTGATTGTTCATATTTAGGAGGAAGGGGTGGGGTCAGGCTGAGAACATTTCAGCACCCCCTTTCTATTTCTGATATTCAAATTAGGAGTGGGTATATATATCTACATTCCTATAAAAATAAACACCTTCCATGTCAGGCACAAGGTTTTGTTGAAAAGAGGGTTTGGGGGCAAGTGGGGATAATATGAAAAAAGAAAATTAAATTTTTGCATTAAATGACCCATAAGAAGTTGATATACTGTTAAACAAACAAGTCAATCTTAACATATTAAGAATTATTTTCTTTGCATAACATTTAAAGCCTAAAAAATCTTTTTTTCTTTTTCTTTTTTTCTGTAATTATAGTGTTGTAGCATACCTACGGACAATAATGGGTATGTCCCCATTCCCATAAATACAGTAGTAAATACTGTATGTTGGTCTGCAGTTGGAGATTCCTCTCCAGCTGTGCTGGTCAAACTCTCTACCTACGGGCAGAGAGGATCCCCAGATGAGGCTTTGTCAAAAGGCAGTCTCGTCTCAGGAAACAGCTACCCAACCCCATTTTATACAGGGTCTACAGGGAATTTTTGGCCATACACATTAAATTCAGCCTAGTGCCAAATCTGACCACATGGGGCAGATGGTAGATATCCTGCAGTTGAAGATTCATTGTAGAATTCACTTGACTCACTTCTAGCAGTTGACTCCTGCTTCTATGCACTGCTGGCAAATCTTATATGTGTTGTTCAGGTCCTAAGTATTATTGTTCATTACCAACCTTCGGGTGTTTTTTCTATTCAGTAACCTTCACTAGGTTACAACATAACCATTTCATAATTATTTTTATGTTTAAGCATTGTTGGTCGACAATGAGATTTTCTACTTTCAGTTTGGTATCATTTGCATTCAGGATTATTCTTTATTTCTTTGAGGAAGATTTGGAAATAACATTTTTCTCCTCAGAGACAAGGCAATGTCATTTATGCTGATGTAAATATAAATATATTGGTATGTGAGGAAATGGAACAAGATAATATTGTATATACTTTATATATATATATATATATATATATATATATATATATATATATATATATATATATTCTACAAAATCAAGGATGTGTGAAAATTTAAATATTTGGGAAGTGTTCTGACAGAGGACAGTAAGTGTGATGCTGAGATCCGAAGATGTATTGGGATGGCCAAAGATGCATTCCAAAAGTTAAGCAGAGTATTAAGAGACAGGAGGATTTTTCGTTGGTAACAAAGAAAAGAGTACTGAACTGCTACATGATATCTGTCCTCCTTTATGGCAGCAAATGTTGGACGGTCTCCTGAAAGATGAAGAAGAGACTTGAGGCAATGGAAGTATGGTATCTACAGAAGGATGCTAAGGATACCATGGACCAAGAGTGTGAGCAACGACAAGGCTTTGGAAAGGATGCAAACAAGGAGGAAGCTTATACTTAACATCAGGAAGAGGCATCTGAAATTTGTGGGACATGTAATGAGAAAGGAGAGCTTGGAGAATCAGATAGCCACAGGGCAGATAGAAGGAAAGAGAGACAAGGGAAAGCAACATGTGGCATACCTTGCGGACTTAAGCAAGTGGATGACGGAAAAGGGTTTGGGAGAAGTAGCAATAGGACAAAACATATTGAGAGCTATAAGAGATAGAGAGAAGTGGAGAACTATGATCACCTACATCCTGAAGGGATATGGCACATAAAAGAAGACGTTTCCAAGGGTTGTGAAAATAAAAGCAAATGTCAAAGCATCAAGTTATGCAACGATGTAAGGAATAATGGTTGTATATCCCATTGTCCCTTTTCTTTCTTTCTCTTCTCTCAGTTTTTATCTTCATTCTGATAGTGGGTTTAGATAAATTTTTTTTCAAATTTAATACTATGGATTTTTAAATCAATTTAATTTCGACAAAGTTTCAAGACTTGTGCTTTGTTCTTCTTCTGTCTGTCTGTCTGTCTGTTTCCCTTTCTACCAGACTTTTACTTGAAGCTATAGTTAATTTGTTTTTTAGGCTTAATTATGGGATTATCATCATCTTGATTGCTCGGTGCTGGTTAATCCTCATCAAAAATGGGCGGGTCAAGTGAATTGTGGGTTAGTGTCATCTGTGGGTCAATGTCATCTTCATTAGTTTCTGCACTCAAATTACTGTCACAGTTCTTTGTATATTTTAAGGTGATAAGCAAATGAGAACTTTTGATTTTCATAGATGGTGAAGTTGTACATGTAATACTTTGACCAAAAATAATCTTTTTTTTTTTTCAAATTTTTTGTTCATATTACTATAGATTAGTCACTCCAGATGATGAATATATATATATATATATAATATTAGTAGTCAGTATGTGTGTGTGTGTGTATATATATATATATATATATATATATATATATTAGCAGCATTGCCCGTGCTTGATTAAAAAATCATACGACTCATACAGCAATTGCTATCACTTGACTTAAAATATTTTTGCCCTTCCTTGCCTTTAAAGGAGTGCCCTTTGCCATGCTGATGTTGCTACATGCCTTACTTCTTGTCTATCTCACACTGCAAATTTTTTCTAAGCTCTATACTAAATATTAAATCTGTTACGAAAAAAGAACTAAACAAAATGAACACAAAATGATCAGCTTTAAAAAAGTACTTGTAACTGGAAAAACCGAATGAAAAAGAATGTTAACAACAAATACTTTTTTCACACCCAACTCAGTTCTGTGGAATCAGAATCAACGTTGAGTTTAAGCAATTAATGAGCCAATTGGAGTAAAGTGCAGATTTAAATTTTTTTCACTTGTGAGGAATGCAGCTATCGATTTTTTTTTTTGTATGCTAGCATGCTAGTTAACATTCGTGTCAGTCAGCTGTTGACCCTCACGCTGACCAATAGAATCTTCCTGCCTATTTGTGGCAGCCAGCTATCGGCTCTCACTCTGGCCAGTACAAAATGGCAAAAACTACATGAAAACTGCCCATAGAAGCATGAAAAATTGATTATTTCCACTATCGATGGGAGTTGGAAAATGCAAAGTCAGTCTTGGCCTTCCGTTAACTTGGAGCATGTGCATGTAAATTTTGGTGCAAATCAAAGAAAATTGCAGCCGTGCATTCATTACACACACACACATCCTGCCTTATTTATATATATATATATATATATATATATATATATATATATATATATATATATATATAATATAAATTTCAAAGAGGATAGAATCCAGATAGAACTCAATGTCCAGGACTGAATTTGTAGGTTTGATGAGGAATTGGATCGTGATTACCATTCCAATGTAATAAATTATAACCACGGAATATTAGTGTTTGAGCCTTTTATATATATATATATATATATATATATATATATATATATATATATTTTCATATTTGCTGGCCTACTGGATGAACCCAGATTCTGGCATGAAATATTTAGTGGGAAAAGAAATGCACACATAACAACTAAAAAAGTTAAAATTATAACCTTACCTTCATTTGACCTTCTCACTAACCATGAAGAAAGTCTTACAGTTGGCACAAATTATACTATTGGTGCTTTCTTTGAGGTAAGGTTTAATTACCAGGACATTTTTGGGAAAAGAAAAATTTTAGTACATTTCATCATGCATTTATTAAAAAGTGTTTTAGTTGTTTTTCATGGAGCAACATCTGCACATACAGTAACTTCATAATAGCTGCAAAGAAATCTATTGGTAAACACTGGTATATATGATAAGAGGCAAAAACACAGAAATATGGTACTTGTCAAATGAAATCCCATACCATATATGTAGAAAAGCAAGTTCCAATACCTGTCCACCAACAAAAACACATACAAAGCAATCAGTAATATCTCAGGCAAAGCAAATATTTCTGTAAAATCTGGAATTTCTAGAACACAAGCAGCAAAATATTGTGCAATTCTATAAATTTCTTTTTCCCGGGTGAATTTTTCAAGGATATTGACAGCATGTTTATTCACTTCCAGAAGTCCTAGTTTCATAACTAAGCCCTATGCATGCACTGATGCCTGATGACCGCCCCCTCACTTTTTTTTCTCATTGGGGACGCATGGCATTTTTGGAAGTGGGGAATCTGTGTCCAATAGGCCAGTAAATACAGTGTGTGTATGTATGTATATATATATATATATATATATATATATATATATATAATAAATAAAAATTATGAAAACAGAGTCTTTAGAAATCCATAGATAATAGTTTATATCATGGTTTCTAAAAACTATTACCTATGGGTTTCTAAGGACTCCATTTTCATCATTATTATATTTGCTCTGTTCTTACATTGAGCTCTCTTTAGATTTATATCTTCTTTGGAATTATCGCTATTAATTATCAAATAATATAATATATTTTAACATATTTGCTGTTTATACATTATTTTCATAAATACAATTATTTAAGTAAATGCTCTGTCTACAATAAACAGTATTAATTACATTTACCAGCCTGAATATCCAAGAAAATATGTTCTCCAACAGGAATCAAACCTGTATCCTACATGGAACCATCATTTGGCTTGATGTGCTATACCATTTATCTACAGAGTAAGCATCTGGTTAGCAAAGTCAAATTACTGTTTTGGTACATTTTCTTTTAGTTCCAGCTTGTGTGATGGTATTCCAGGTGGATTTCAATGAGTTCAGAAACTTTATTGGATAATTCAATGCCTGATCTTGTTCAAACACAGTGTCAATGGAAAAGTACTTCATGCTTTCTTTTGGAATTTCTTGGAGAAGTTTCTAGTTGATGCTATCCAAAGTTTGATTCTTGGGAGATCATATGGCCCTCTCACAAAGCTAATTTGAATCCATGAAATGGTGTTTAATGTCTGGATAAACATGGTTAATCAAGTCTTGGATATTTGAGATTGAAACTCTACAACCATTTGGGAGTAAAATATCTCCATTTTGGTCCATTTTGAAGGTTCCATTGCCAAGCTGCAACAGCAAAGCAGCAAATCTTCCTGCTTCATGATCATCTGTGATTCTGACTCTTATGTTTTTTTCAGGCAGAGTCTTTGAACATGAATCCAGATGTAAGAATTTTTCAGGCAAGCATTAATTTCATCAGCTGGAGTTCTTCTTGCAATGACTGGTAATGTTTGTCTACAAAAAAACAGAGTTGCACAGTGATACCTCCCATGATTTGTGAGTTCTGTCTAATGTCGTTGAGTGTTTTGTCCAGGTCCTCAAATGCTTGCTTATATGCCATGGTACATTCATCCCAGACAATGAAGCTTGTTTCTTCCAGTAGCTTAGCCAAGTTGGTTCCTCTTTTGATGTTTGCAACTAGGGGTTTCATTGTAGTTCAAATCCAATGGAAATTTGAAGGTGCTGTATGCTGTATGCTCTCCAGGCAAGAGGATAGCAGCAATTCCAGACGATGCTACTGCTTGAGTTACTTTTCTTTGGAGTCACTCTTCAGATAAATGAAGGTTAGTTATAAAAGTTTTACCAGTACCTCCAGGTGCATCCAAAAAGAAAATCTCTCCATTATTGTTGCTGATGTCATCAAGAACCTTCTGATACACTTGCTGTTAGCCTTGATTCATCAGAGGCTCATTGATTCAATACATTGCCGTAGTTCTTCAACGTTGTATCCTGTTTCTCTCAAAATTCTTCTGTTGATTTGTCCAGTTTCTCTGTTTGGATTTGGCAGACCAAAATTGCTAAGATCTCTTTGAGCCAAGTTCATCACTTTCTCTTCAATTTCACAGAGCTAAATTTGCAAATTTAGCATTCAATTCCAATCCTGGGCAAGCATGTCTCATTTGAAGAAGATATATTTAAAAGTTAGAGAGTTGTGTCTCTTTAATTGAAAAAGTGAGACACAGGCATTTTTGCATTCATTTTTTATATATATATATATATATAATACATTAAAATTTCCCTTTCTTTGCCATGTGCCATAGCTTAGGGGTAGGATCTCTGACTGATGCCAAATCAGCTGGGTTTTGATCCTGGCTTGAAGCAATCGGACTTCTAACCACACTGATGAGCTGTGATACATCGGAACAGGTTTGTATGTGGATGACTATATACATATATATATGTGTGTTTGTATGTATATATATATATATATATATATATATATATATATATATATATATATATATATATATACTACAGTTCAAGTTTGAGGCCACCCCCTGATAACCTTTTGAATTGGCCCAAAAAGTAGTTGTGTTGTACTTTAAATAAGAGAGAATTATTATACATAGTTAAAAACAAAGTGAGACATGATTTTTTATTAGAAATTTTATTATAACAAAAGGAAAAAAAGCATTTTATGATTAAATTTTGCTCTCATCAAAATATCCTCCTTTAGTCTTAACTACTGCAGCACAAAATTTTGGCATACATTGCAAAAGTTTCTCAAAGTATAAGTTTAATAATTGATTGCATTCTTTTTTCAAGTACTCTAAGAATGCTTTTTCATTTTTTTTTTTCACTCTTCTATCAAGTTCATCCCATGCTAATTCTAGGGGTGGCTTCAAATTTTTGAATTGTAATGTATATATACAAGGTCTGTCTGAAAAGTAATGGGACTGGTGTCACAAACAATTTATTTTAATTCCAAACAATAAACTCCATGGTTTCCCCATCAAAGTAATTCCCCTTGTGGCTAATGCCGTTTTCCATCCTTCTCAGCTACGCTTCTATGCACTGCTTGAAGGATTCTTATCTGATGCCCCATTTGATGGCCTCCATGCCTTCAAAATGGGTCCCCTTGATGATCCCTTTGAGCTTGAGGCAAAGAAAGAAGTCACTTGGAGTAAGATCAGGTGAATAGGGAGGTTGTTCCAGTATGGCAATGTTCTTCTGGGCCAGGAACAGCTGGATGCTCATGTTGTTGTGATCAGGTGCATTGTCATAGTGAAGCAGCCATGATTTATCCTACCACAACTCTCATCTCTTCTGTCTATGTTTCTGAGATGAGGTATTGTAACTATTTACACTATTTACATCATTTGGACTGTTGTCCTCATCTTTATTGTCATATTCATGACATTTCAATTGAAGGAGGCTAGAAATATAGACAGATCATGAAGGAGGCCGAGCGTACAATGGCCAAAACTTTGTGAATATAACAATAAAGATGAGGACAGCAGTTGGAACAACGTAAATAGTTACTATACCACATCACAGAAATATATACAGATCATGAAGAAGGCCAGAGTGTACAATGGTTGAAACATCATGAATATATCAATAAAGATGAGGACAACAGTTTCAAACGATGTAAATAGTATAAATCTAATCCACTTGTTTCCTTTAATTGCAGCATAAAAACAAATCTAATCCTATTATTAACTCTGGTTCACATTTAGCTTTGAAGTGTTTTCACAATTCCTAGGTAAGAATACTTGATGCTTAAGATTATAATCTCTTTTAATCATCATTAAGCCAGCAATTCTAATGATTAGCTGACATGCCAATTAGTTTATAAACACTTGAAGAGAATTGATAAACAAGTAAAAGAAAACTTTAAATATACTTTGAATAAAGAAGATGATGATGATGATTATTTTCTATCTGTATTGAAAGAATGAAAATATTAAAAAATGAAATCTCTTTTGTATACAGGTTGTCCCTATACACTGGGCACATTGGCAAAAATGCATATTTTCAAGTAATTAAATTTTGGAATATTAACAAATAGCATCTTCAATATGGTTTCCATCATTTGTGAGGCAAAGGTTGATGCAATAATTCCACATTGCCGCCAATTTTAATACATTCACTCTTTATGCATTCAATCAAGTGTGATGCACCTGTGATTACACCTTTTCCTTTAGCATACCCCAAAAAGAAATCAATTCTTTCTTCTTATCTCTCTCTCTCTCTATATATATATATATATATATATATATATATATATATATATATATATATAAAAAAAAAAAAAATAATAACATAAATATGTTATAAAATCACTACAAAAATAGCCATTTTGTTTCAACACCCACGGTGTCTTATCAAGGATGATGTTGAATTCAACTTTTTTAAAATAATTATATCTGCTATTATATCTTCAATTTTTTAAAGTAATTATATCTGCTCTACTTTGTATTGAGCACTCTTTTAAGAATAGTAATTGTTGCTTATTGGAATTCATTCCATATATACCAATTATATACTTGGGTGTGTGTATATATATATATATATATATATATATATATATATATATATATGCACATATATACAGGGTGTCACTAAAGTCTCATTGGCAAAAATCCCTATTTTCAATAAATTAAATTTTGGAAGATTAACAAATAATATCTTCAAGATGATTTCCATCATTTGTGATGCAAAGGTTGATGCATTTTGCAAAATTCACATGAACTTGATGCAATAACTCCACATTGCCGTCAATTTTAGTACATTCACTTTTTATGCATTCAATCAAGTGTGTTGCATCTGTGATTTTCATTGAGTACACCTTCTCCTTTAGCATACCCCAGAAAAAGAAGTCAGTTCTTTCTTCTTTCAACAAAAACCATGTTTAATCTGTGGAGGTAAAAAAACGTATAGCTAATGAGATTTCCTCTATGTCCAGACATTAGGGACACACCCTGTATATCGTTTTGCCAATGCTTCTGTCTGATATTTTAAGAAAATACTCTTTTGACTCTTTAACAATTCTCTCCATTCCTGTTATTTGATTTCTGCATCTTTTTCTATAAATATAATCTTTCTTTTAATGAAAGTTTATGTTCATGATATATATATATGTGTGTGTGTATTTGTTTTCATTTCTCTTCTCTGAATGAGTTAACCCTTTTAAATAAAAAAAATTCCAAACAAGCACATATATACCCTATTTTTGCTATAGGTCTCTAGTGTAATATATTTAACAGCATGTCTTGACCACATAGCCACAGTGTTCTTTTAAACCTGTTTGGATAAATGTGTTACATGTAATCTAGTCACATGATTTATGTATATGTATGATTGCTTTAGTGCTGAAGATATGTAAACAAAGTAACCAGCTAACCACAGTGTTGAGTATCAGAGAAGCACAATCACTCAAGGAATGTTAAAACATTCCCACTTTTCTTTGTGGTTAGTTGAAATGGTTTCTTTGATTGACTGAAAAAGAAACATCCTTCAACTGACATTTTTGAATAAAGTGACAGCCCAACAAACCAAATAAATCCACTAATAGAAAACAGCACTTTGCTCCCCCCCCATATCAATATGCTGTTGACATAGGCATTTGTAGTTGGTATAAGATCTTGAACAAAAAATAAAAAAAAATGTTTCAAGAAGTAGGACTTAAGAAATGGAAACTATGATTTGGAATATGTAAGAATTTTTTGCGGGATATTTAAAAACAAAGATGATAGAAAGAAAAAAAATGAATTTGACTAGACTGCAAAAAAAAAAAATAATTTCGAAAAGAAAGTCTGACCAACTGTTGCTACTACAGCTGAAGTATATGCAGTGCCCTTTGACCATGATCTGGGGTAATCGCACCCATTAGGGTCCCAGCTATGGGCAAATAGTGAACCCCACCAAGCAAAAACAAAAAAACCCTATGAAAGTATAAAAATACATTTTTATAATTTTTTTTTTTATAAAATTACCAACAATATGCACATACTAACAAATTTTAACAACTTCACTCAAATCCATTTAAAATGCTACCAAACAACCAACACGAAAGAACTTTCATGACTTTAAGCCATATAATAAACTACAATTTCTTAAATCAAACTGTATTTGAAAATGAAACTTTCTTCAATGCAGCAACATAAAACACATTTCACCTCCTCTAGTAATCATGTCCACACAAATATATATCTATATATACACATACATATATATCTATATATATATATACACATATGCACAAAAGCTGAGTATCATCTACCATGTATGCAATTGGGAAAGCAGAATAATACATCATTTTTATTGCTTCCAAGCTCCCAAGAAAATTAAATTTTGACATTAGATGACACACAAGTTGATATGCCCTTAAACAGACAAATCAATACTATAAAAAAGTGAAGATGAACTCGATTCTTTAGTGTGAACAGTTTCACCGTTACAACCAGAACACATCCTACCACTTCCAGATTTGAACCTCCACTATTTCCACTAATTTTCCAAAGGTAACATGAAAGTTCAACCTAGTCAGCTCTCCCTCTCCGCCAAGAACTGCCATTATGTGGAGGAGGCTCTTGCATGGATGCTTCCCAAAACACGTTAAGCTTGACCTCTTCACGTCAAGACTCAATCGTTATCTATCCTCCTCATCCTCAGAAGGTTCATTTGCTACAACCTCTTTGTCCATTCATCTCACATCTCATTCATCATAACCATGTTAACAGTAACCCTCTATAGTACAATCTTAACCTCTTCAAGTCAAACAGTCCTGGGTCTGACAATAAACTACATCCAGCAGCAAGGCCTCTGATCAGGAGATTGGAAATTTTGGGGAGTATGGAACCACCTCTTAATTGCTGTTTTCCCAGGTCCACCATGATCAGGGGTGATAGCACCTGTTAGGGTCCCAGCGATGGGCAAATAGTGAACCCCATGAAACAAAAACAAAACCCTATAAGCCATATAATACCCTACATAAAACACGCTTCACCTCCTCTAGTAATCATGTCCACACAAACATACATATACACAAAAGCTGAGTATCATCTACCACGTATTCAATTGAGAAAGCAATTATCATATTTTTATTACTTCCAAGCTTGCAAGAAAATTAAATTTTGTCATTAAATGACCCACAAGGAGTTGATATGCCATTAAACAGACAGATAAATCAATCAATAAGAACTTAAACAGTAGCTTTTGTTCCAGTTCTATTCTCTAACCACTGAGCTTTCTCTGTGAACAGAAACAGAGCTTTATTGACCACTAATCTATCTTAATGAGTATTTGATTGTTTTGATCTACTGTCACTGTTAATAACCAGTCTGTAGTAGATGTTTATTTTTAGGAAACATTTCTCTTCATTTGCTATCACTGCTATAATTTTTTTTCCAGTTGTTTCTGGAAGGTTTTTGCTTCCAACTCTATTCTCAACCCCACTCCCCCAAGATGATCCTCTTCTTCCTGTTCTCCCTGCATTGCAGACACTCGACCAAGAAAATCTTTGTTCATTCCATCAACACTGAATAAGGCATTGATGTGACAGTTTAACCAAAATACAAAACAATGAAATGGAGAAATGTTTCTTGAACACTGTCTGGCGTCAGTCAGTCAGTCAGTAAAAGCACATTTGGCTTTTTATATTACAACCAATGCTCTTTGTATATCTTTACAAGCATAGTACCCATAAAAAATGATGGGGTAATTTATCTATGGATTGCTAATTCCGCCTTGGATCAGGGTATTGATTAATTTTTTTATTTTTTATTTTTTTTAAATTTTTTTATAGTTTATCATCCCTTTGAGGGTTATTTAAAATCAAAACACATTTCACATTGTAGTAGCTTATTTAGAGTACTTGTTATTCCCCAAAATCTCCCCACCCTTGTCTAAATACTGACAGATCAGAGTATCTGTGCAATCTGCTTATGATAAGAGTGCATACTGTGAAAAGTGTTTCACAATATATATATATATATATATATATATATATATTTATAATTATTTTATATGTACAGTATGCATGCTTAAACACATGAATGTGTATCTGTGCCTAATCTCAGATTGTTTATATGGGTGTGTTTGTGTGAACTATAATGCGTAAAACTGTATGTGTGTGTGTGTGTGAGAGAGTCCCTCTCACCACCAAACATAATCAAACACAAACAAGCTTAAATAGATCCAGTTTTTAAATAATAAACCAGTTTATCTGATGATCGCAAAAGCGTGAAGCCCAGTGTCACATACTCATATCCATATAACTGAGTAATATATATACATATATATAAAATACCAATTGGTAATTGATAGGGATAATTCAGGCATTAATTGAAAGAGAGCTCAATGTAAGTTACAGAGCAATATAATAATAATGAGTAAAGACAATCCTTAAAGATCCATTTCGATTGTAATTTATTTCATGAATATATTTAAATATTCTATCTCTTCAGACCGAAGGTCTTTTTAGAAGACTTCTAAGAAGAAACTAATCTTCTTCCTTCTTCACATCCTTCACCTTCATTTCTATTACATCCAACATCATGCGGTTGTTTATTTATTTTTCAAAATAATAATGTAGCGTTCTTTTAGTTTTTTTTTTTTTTTTTAAATAAAAAAACATTAAGTGGTCATTTGATAAAAATTACCTGAGGATACTGTAAGGTTGAAACCAAGGTAGCAGATTCAATTGACCTCTTGATTTTTAAAGTTAAAAGCTCTACATGCTATTTTTACTTTTGTTTTTTTGCACGTGTATTGAACCCTTTTTAATAGTACTGTTTCTTGGTCTGATTCAACTCTGACCATTTAACCTTTTAAGTAAAGGTTGTTCCAATAACTTGAACTGATTTTAAATGTGAATTAAGTTTAAGCATCTAATGATTTTTTTTCTTTTTCTTTCAGATTTAACAACTTAAGTCTTTGGCAATTTCAACCTTGGAAAGATTAACAATCAAACAATATGTTAAAGTTATCAAAGCTTATTACAAAAATGGATGTTCAAACAAATGCATTTTGTGAATTTTGCAACTTTTTTGGTCAACATAATTGACCAACCAAGAGTGCAATTGAAAACAATGTAACATTGGGGAGAGGTTCAATTCCTGCACATGATGATGAATAGAGGGGGTCTGGATTTTCAGCCATATTCTCATGCACTGCAGCAATGTTTTCAGCTGAGCAGTGTAAACAAGCATGCAGTGGTGTTTTCACATTTGCCACCGACCCAGTTTGTTTGAATTTATGAACAAATTTTCCAATTGTATTCTTGAAACATTAACATATTGTTTGATTGTTAATCTTTCCAAGGTTGAAATTGCCAAAGACTTAAGTTGTTAAATCTGAAAGAAAAAGAAAAATAATCATTAGATGCTTAAACTTAATTCACATTTAAAATCAGTCCAAGTTAGTGGAACACTCTTTATCATATATATATATATATATATATATATATATATATATATTTCACTTCACTGATTAATATATTAAAGTTGAAAATATAGATGAAATGTGTAAATGAAGAATAGTTAGAAAACCTTTACAAATTTAATGTTTTACTATTTATTTAATGGTCATATGTACCTCATTTGCTCAAAGAATGTCTTCTGTATTATTCTGTTGTTTGTTTTTATAGTTTAAATAGTGCTTCAAAAAGAGGTGTGGTCACTAACACTAACTTCCTTCTGTTTTATTATTTTATTTACAAAAAAACACAAACCTATACATTTATCAAAAGGATTCATTTTTTATAAACAATGGCATTGAAAAATGAATAAGATTTTTTTGTTATGTACGAAAAAATGTTTTTTTTTTTTCTTTTATCTTGAGAGCATTCCAGTTTTGTTAAGCCAACTTTATTATTTAACCCAGAGCCACATTCAAAGCCTTTTTCTTTTATCTTCAAAGAATCGTTTTCATTTTTTAAAATTTTAATTGTATTAATTTATAAAGTGTTAAATCTTATAAAATTATGTATTAATTTGTAGTGGTCAGGTGATACTTTTATTAAGAAAAAACTATATTTACTAATCATAACTGGAAAAGCTTACTACAATTCAGTGGCTCCCAGTATTTTAAAAAGAATTTAAAATTTTTTTGGTATATGTATAAATGTGCCGATTTTTGTAAATACAGACATCCATACACAGCGTAATCAGCAAAATAAGAGTGTTAACCATAACAAATTTTAAATTTATTGGTAATTTTCTAACATTCTCAACAAGCATCTTCATAAGTCAGACAATAAAACCAAAGTATGTAAAATTCAACAATATTAGATTGCTTAGAATATTTTCATAAATTTGTAAGATTACCGAGTAGTTAAAAAAAGATTATATAAAAAATGTTTATATTGTATTTGCCAAGTAATTTTTACAGTTATGTGCCTATTACTTAAAAATGCCAAACATTAAACTATAGATAAATGTAACAACACCACATAAAAACACCCACCTTATGTTTTTGTTAAAAAATGCTTTTCTGTGAAATTTTAAACTAAAAGTAATATTTTAATTCAGATTAATTAAACTTTAAATAAATCAGTTAATGTTTCTGAAATAAAGTTTCAGAAAAATATATTTGATTGTTGAAAGTTTTTTTTACTAAAAGGAGAATTATGTTACTGCTCTATATACAACCAAACATACAATCTCTTTCTCTTTCAAATATTTTTCTTCATCTCTTTTAATGTCTTTCTCTCACTCTTTCTTTCATATACTCCTTTTTTTTTTTAAGTCTTTTTTTCCTCTCCTTCACTTTCCCCAGTGATATTTCCACCACTGTTAATTTCTCCTTCATCCATTCTTCTTTCACCCAAGTCTTATAAACTTGACCAAACTGACCCACTGGTCTATTTACACTTGAAGCTGTTTAAAATGACCTCCTTGTTTGACCAATTCTGTCTCTCTTTTGATATTCATCACTATGATGAATACTCTCAGCAGTTTTTCTGCCCCCACCTTCCACCTCCAAATTGTTGATTTTGGGGGTCAAACTGAGGTTACCAAATCCAGCCAAGAAATAATTTTCTGCTCCAGCTACCATTTTTCTGAGGATTCCTTATATTTCAAGGTGCTTCTTGAATGTTTATTGTAAATATTTCGGTGACATTTTCGATGGAGCTATTTTTTTTCCAAATTCAGGGTTAAAAGAATATGTATTTATACATGCACAAAACCTATTTCACACACTAAATGCCACAACTATTATAGTACAGAGGTAGTATCTCTTTAATTGAGAATGTGTATGTAAATTTTGGAAAGATAACTTTTTCTGACAATGTGACTAGGGTTCAAATCTCATCATGGTCAATTTGTTAGGGAGATATCAGCCTAGAGAGGTGATCCCAGCGAACAGCACCTTTGGAAAGTGCTTGAGAACTGAACCACAGGTTAACTCCAACCTTACAAGTGAAATTGGGTAGACAGAACCAATTGGAATCTATCGATGGTTGTACTAACACAAAGTTGCAGGTTAGTGTGACTGAGGGTTTGAACATGCCAGTCTTGTTCAAAAAATTGATCATGCCAGATTATGTGCTCTCTCACAGAAACTGTAACTAAGGTTTGCTCAGTATAGTTGCAGTATAAACCTTGTGTGGGTTCTCTGGATTGAGCAGGCTTCTATAATAGTTTGGCTAGCCGAGCTGGCAGACAGGTGTGCTTGAAAACGAGATAATTCTTATAGTCGCAACTTTTTTCCTAATTTTGAACAGTTGGCAACTGTCCATTGTATTGTCATTTAAGGCTTTCAAATTTACTTCACTAGTTTCAGACTTAGCATTTTGATCATTTTTTTTTTTTTACATTATAAATTGAATGTTTCCAAAATCTATTAATGAAAATCAATTTTTCACTGATTAAAACAATACTAAGAAAAATCAATCTTTAACAAACAATGCTTTTATTCTTATTGTTGCATTCTGTGTCATCTCTGAGTGTCCACACTACTACATCAAATGGTATCAAAGGACCATTTCTTTTTCTTATTCATTTCATTGGGGGAGAGTGGTGGCAGCTTGAATTCTAAGAGGCAGCAAGAAGAATGATGCCACAGGAACGCATATCGCACATTGGCATCTCTTTGCAGATGGTCTTAGCAAGTCTCTCAAACTGGGTGTGGGATTTTGAAATTCTTGTGGTCTTCTGTTGAATTCATGCCTTTTTGGACTTATATCCAAAACCCAGACAAAAGCAATCCATCACTGTCAGAATACCAGGCCCACAAGACACTCTGGCCAATCGCTGACCATTCTGGCCCTGACCTTCACATTCTATAACATTACTTGCTTTCTGTACATATACTCTAGGAAATGTAAGAATCTTGCTGTGCATCATGACTTTCCTAGTAATCATGAGATTACTGGCATGACACAAGTAAAGGCATTGTCTGGCAAAACAAATGCAAATCTCTGATAACAAAAGATGGAAATTTAAAATAAATTACAACTAAATTGTAAAACAATAATTCTATTTTTTTAATAAATGTGAAGGTAATGTAATGGATTTTGGCACTGAAAATGAAATTGGAGATCGAGGTTCAAATTCTGGGCTAATTGATTGCATTCACTTTCAGATCTGTCTCTTCTTTCTGGGTTAAATAGCAGGCTGGACTAAGCTTGCTAACCTTGTGTGGCAGCCAATCTACAAGAAAAAACTCTGAATTCAAACCATAGAGAAGGCATTGAGAAAACACTCCACTATCTTTCCTAAGAATGCCTAGTGATTCACAGATAATGAAGTAAAGGAATCTGTAGAGAGCCATGATTGCCTGTCTCATGAAGGGACATGACATTAATGTGAGATTGTAAGCCAATGATATACCATAAAACGTATTCTAATTAAAAAATTTAGCTTATAATATGAGGCATCCCCAAAAGGGGAGGTATTGAGAGGGCTTGATATGTAGCAAAAGTCCTTCATATTCGGCCTGATCTAGCTTTTGTAAAGGGTAGAATATAAAAAGTGGCAGTTAATGACAATATCCTTCTTAAATTCTCCCAATAGTCTTTTCTCCTTAAAAACAAGGAACTTCCAATATATACAGCATACCAAGAACCATATACCATCAATTACATACTTATAAACTGTTCTGATTTTAACCATGTATGGGAAAAATTCTATAAGAAAAAGTATGAAATCTAAACAAGCTTTTCAGATAAATCAACTCAAATACCATCCTTAACTTTATAAATTAGGTGAGGCTTTACACATGTAAACACATATACATTACATATGTAAAGAGGTAATCTCTTCCATTAAAAAAAAAGAAAAAAAATTTTTCTTTAGAATCTCTGTAGCCTAAAAAAAAAAAAAAAAAAACTATCTTTAAATAAGTTAACTACAAACATTAAATAAAATCCTTGACACAGACTTGAAAGAAACCAAATGCAAATCCATCACCAACAAATGGCAAGAATCCTGGAATAAGTGCACACAAGACAAACTCCCAAAAATCCAACCCACCATTGGAAAATGACCTTTATGGTATAGATGGATAAAACAAGAAGAGGTAGTTCTAGCCAGACTTTACATTGGCTATGTTCACCTGACCCATTCTTTTTTCTTTTAAAAATGAAGAACCTCCAATATGTATAGCATACCAAGAACCATCAATACCACCAAGCACATGGGTGGTCCTAGCCAGACTTCACACACCGAGAACCATCAATACCACCAAGCACATGGGCGGTCCTAGCTAGACTTCACACACCGAGAACCATCAATACCACCAAGCACATAGGTGGTCCTAGCTAGACTTCACGCACCGAGATCTATCAATACCACCAAGCACATAGGTGGTCCTATCTAGACTTCATGCACCAAGGTCCATCAATACCACCAAGCACATAGGTGGTCCTATCTAGACTTCACGCACCAAGGTCCATCAATACCACCAAGCACATAGGTGGTCCTATCTAGACTTTACGCACCAAGAACCATCAATACCGCCAAAGCACATACTTATGGACTGTACTGACTTTAGCCATATCCAGAGAAAATTCCATAAAAAAAGTACAACACTCAAAATGTATAAAACGCAGACACATTGACATATTTCCAAAAACAGTTCATCTTTAATTTCATGATCATATAAAATTTTCCAGGTGAGTCAGTGGCACATTGAAGCTTATCTTTTAATCTCAATCTTTTCTTGTAAGCGTGTTCAACAGAGAAGAGAACATACAAAAAAGAGTCTTTGAATAACAATTACTACTTTTTAAAAAAAGAAAAAGGAAACTATTTGACACAGATATTGAAAGTAATCTGCCCCAAAATTGTTTTATGGACTTACTTCCTAGGGAGCTCCTCTGTGGCCAAGTTAAAAAAGTGGAAGGTATATTTTCTCAAACTGATATCTTACAGAGGCTAATTCTAATTCATCTTCTATCTCTGACTTTTTAATCTTCTCCCCTTAGAGGTTAAAATTATTTTATTGTTGGATTGTGAGTTGTCCCATCTGCCTCCCAGATGTGCCTTATCTAGATACACAAGTCTAGTGGACAACCCACATTTGGTTTATTCATGTGACCTGCAACTTTCTTAGTCATTCAACTCCTTATGGGTCATTTCCAGGCCAAAATTTAATTTTCATGGGAGCATTAGTAATTTCATTTACAAAATTTTTTTTTTTTTTTTCAAAAGTGTATTGCTGGTATGTTTTTTAATATGAAAATGTATTGCTGTTATTTTTACCATAAAAATGTATTTTTTATACTTTCATAGTTTTTATCACAGTTTGGAGGGGTAGCTATTTGCCCATAGTTGAAACCCTAATAGTTGGTACCACACAAGGTCAGTGTGGACCTGGGAACAACAGCAATTAAGAGGTGGTTCCACACTCCTCAAAACCTCCTAATCAAAGGTCTTATTGCCAGATGTAGTTTATCATCATACCCAAGACAGGTCAAAGCTTTCTGTAAGATGACTAGGAGTTAAAAAGATTTTAGTGTTAAATAGTCACAGATTATCATTTATAAAATAGATAAACAGTTAATGTACCTAAAAGAACCAGCTCATCTGTGAGTCACTTGTCAATATCTTTGGTAGTGTGGGTTGTGTTACTGGAATGGTGCCTTGTCTGGCACAAGACCAAAGAAGACAGCAAAAAAAAAATATGATGCCCATTTGAAGTGGCTTATTCAAAAACACTTCTTTCTCTACAGCAATTAGGTTGGTTATGGTATTTTTTTGTCCAAACATTCTCAAATATTGGCATTAGTATCAATAGATGTAGATACAGTTGCCAGATAAATCAATAAACACACCCACACTATCATCACAGCTACTGCTGCTACTAGTACTACTAATACCATTTTGCTTATTTACTGATTTAATAGTATAGAATAGGTTTTCTGTTCTTCTTTTATGAATGAATCAGAGGGACTTTGAATTCTACCAACATGTGAAATAGTTCTATAATCCAGTAATAGTATTGCTTGGTAACTATCAATAATGTCACTCAATGAGAAAAATGCCTTCAACCCCATTTTCACCATCTGCACCATTTGTTCTGCAATTCCATTTAATTGTAGATAGTATGGTGGTGTTTTATACAGGAGGTATATAATTTGTTTTAACCATGAACGCAAAGTTTCATCACAAAATTCTGGTGCATTGACAAAGGCTAACGTTTTTGACACCCTATTTATGGAAAATTATTACTTGTAATATTTGATTTACCATGGCTGCCTTCCTATCCTGAACTCTAACGACTTCAGTTCATCCAGAGAATGCAACAACTAAAATTAAAAACAACTCTATGCCCTTAACATGCACATGATCCATATGAACGTGAGCCCATGACTCTTTTTCTTTAGGCCATAAATATATCTTGGTTTGGGGAAAAAATTTTATTTCTTTACATTTAAGGCATTTTTGTATGTATATTTCTACATCATGTGAATACTCAAGCCACCACGCTTCCAATTTTAATCGTCTCTGTGTTTCTGTTATTCCACAATGAATAATGAATATCATCATGTACACTTTTTTATTACATCTTTTCTTGATCTCTCTTGTGGTATTAAAACATCTCCATTGCATATAAGACCCTTCTCTATAGTTAACCTATGCCTTATCTCTTTATAGGCCCTTTATAGGCTTCCATTTGTTTAATACCAGATCCTGTAAGGTTTCAAATGCAAGACGATCTAAGGGTAATACATATTTCAATTTAGAGCAATATTTTATCTTCTGAATTATTTGATCTTTTTAGTATCTGTCTATATTTCTGAGATGAGGTATTATGTACATTATTTACATTATTCAGACTATTGTCCTCATCTTTGTCACCATATTTATTACAACGTTTCACCCTACTTCGCTCACCGAATTTCAGAGGGAAATTAACAGGAGATAACTGATAACTGACATCCATTAAACATGGCACATGGAGCTGGAGTGGTCTGCTCCAGTGGGCGAAGTAGGGGGTTAGGTTCAACATTCCAACCACCTGAAGAGGGCCGGAGCGTGCAACGGCCGAAACGTAATAAATATGGCGACAAAGGCGAGGACAATAGTCCAAATAATGTAAATAATTGATCTTTCTAATCGTTTATTGTTGAACTTTATTCTTGATAGAGCATCTATGTGTGGAATAGTGTTTTCTTTCACATGTTCTATGTCAAAGTCATAGGGCTTTATGGCCCATCTTGAAATTCTAGATGTAACTTTAACTCCTTCCTGGGGTTAAAAATAAACTCTAAAGGTTTATGGTTAAATTTAACCAAAAACTTTTTAATAAAAACTGGCAAGCTCTCTCTGTGTTCCATATGATAGCTAACACTTCTTTTTCAATATTTGAAGAGTTAGCCTCAGCTTATGCTAACCTTCTAGAAAGGTACATTATAGAATGAGCTTTTTGAGACAAAATTAGCGATATGGTACACTCACTTGTGTCTGTAGTCACTTTCTTTTTAGGGTAAACAATTTTGACTACTGTTTTTTTTTTTTTTCTTTCTTTAAAATTTTCAAATGCTGTATTCTGCCATTTAATCCATTTAAATTGGTTGTTTTTTACAAAGGGTTATATCAATTCACTATACTTTGGCAAATATCTACTATAAAAATTGGCTAACCCTAAAAAAAGATTCCAGTTCTTTTTATTCATAGGAGTAGATACCTCTGCTATTTTCTTTATTAAAATTGATCTGCTGAAATTCCGTTTTTGGAAATTTGGTATCCCAGATATGTTATTGTGCCACAATTTAACACACATTTATCCTTGTTTATGGTGATCCTAGCATTTTTTTTAATTTGTTTAAAACATAATTCATTTTTGTATTAGCACTTCTCTACTGGTAGCACCAATACATATAACATCTCGATAGATGATCATATTATTAACATCACCAGTTAGTACATTGTCAATTGCTTTTTGAAAAATAACACTTGCTGTTTTTACACCATAAGACATATGCTTCCATCTGAGCAAGCCTATTGGAAAGTTAATCATAGTGACTTCTATAAATTTTTCATCAATTTGTATCTGTTTATAGGCAGATTAAGGTCAATTTTAGCAAAGTATTTCATCCCTGACAACTCGTGAATAGCTTGGTTTGGTTTGGTTTATTTTACGGCATATCAACCTCAATGGGTTATTTAATGCCAACAAAATTTTTATTGCTGGCAATATTTTTTTTTTAAATGTATTGCTGGTAATATTTTTTTTCAAAAATGTATTTCTGGTAATATTTTCTTCAAAAATGTATTGCTAGTATTAAAACCTATTTCTTACACTTCCATAGTGTTTTGACCCCAGTTTGGAGTTAACTATTTGCCCATAGTTGGGACCCTAACAGGTGTTACCAGGGTCAGGGTGGACCTGAAAACACCAACAATTAAGAGGTGGTTCCATGCTTCTCAAAACCTCCTGATCAGAGGCCTTGCTCTTGGATGTAGTTTATCATCTTACCCAGGACACTGATGTAATTTATCGTCATACCCAGGATGGTTGTGAATAGTATTCTCAATATTAAGAATAGGGAATGAATTGAAACATATTTTGTGGCTTACCCCTTTTTTGTAATCCCTATATATCCTTAAATCTCCATTCCGTTTTTGAAAAAATAAGGGGGAACATGCTCTAAAATTCCTTACTCCACTATTGTTTTTAGCTTAGCAACTATTAAAGATAGCATGTGAATGGGCAGTCTGTGAGACTCAAAATAAGAGGGGTGACTATTTTCTTTTAATTGAATACTTGTTTTGTATCCTTTTAACATCTGTATGTCATTACTTTCCAACTTTACGGTGTTAATTACTTTGGCTGTATCTGCTTTCAAGACATCTATTCTCACCAGTCCATGAGTTTTTTCACATTTCACTACTGTGATGAGAATAATTTTGAAACCTGTGTTGGTTTCAAGAGTTCCTTCAAAACAGACTGATGTTTTGATGAAAAAGCCATCAAACTGTCTTAGTTCAATCCAACTTCTCTTTAATTTAGATTTGCCAATTCATTCCCATCAATTTATTGGATTAGGCTGACATCACTCAAAGTTTCTACTTGCATCGGAAAAGCTATACCATTCAATTTAATTTTTTTCTCTTTTGTTTTGCAAATACAGCTGTAATTTCCTGAGAAGGGTTTACATTTTCTACTCTTTTTATTTTCCTTTTATGCTTGCACACAGACTGGAAATGGTTTTTCTTCTCACAATTCCAGCATACTTGTCCTAAAGCTGGACATTTTTTTCTTTTCCCATCCATGCTTTTTATCACGGTATTTGCATTGAACAAGGAAATTCAATATGCTGTACTGTATGCTTCAGCTGTAGAAGGAAACCGTTTCTTCTGCAGACACTGGAACAACACTCACAAGTGATTCTGGTTTAGCACATACTACAGTGCACCAACCTGACCTGCGCTGAGCAAAAAGCTTACTGCTGACCCAACAAACACTTGCCTCTTTATTTTGCTAAGCAAGAAAATTACCATCTTGCGCATGCTGCCAGTCTTGGTCTGGCTTAGTAATGCATGCACTGTGTCATTCCAGTGTTGATGCTCATATGGTTCACCTCACTCACAATTTTCTCGCCATATGTTCAATTTTATGCTATGCCACTCTCTCTCCTGAACCTCTGGGATAATTTCTCCAGCACATCAACATTATTCTTGGATATATTGAACTTTTTAGTTAACTTTAATTATTGCAGAAACTCTATAGATGCATCCAATTCCAAGGATATTTTATTCAGTTGTAACCGTTTTAAAATTTTGTGTTTATACAAAGTATCTCACATACCTTCAATTAATCTCAACAGTAGCAACTCATCTTTGATAGCCATTTATCCAGTGCCAAGTTTTTCAAACTAAACAAAATCTGGAAGCTTCTTGTAGTTTGTCTACTACTGTATTATTTTTTCCAGCCCTTGTTTGCTCACAAGAAACTTTGTCCTCTCAACAATAACCAACTTCTTTCTCAACCTCAAATTTTTCTTTATAAAGTCTGAAATTTGGGAAAAGGTCAAATCCTCCAATTCTCTGAGATATACCATGACAAAGATATTTCTGATGGCCTTACATACTGTTGAAACCAAAAAAAAATTTGTAATCTTCTTCTCCTCTTTTGCAACTTTGTTGTCTTTTAATTTCTTTATCTGCGCCTGGGCAGCAAAACAACAAATCCATGTTTCCACAAAGTCTGGCTAATCCAACATTGTTTGAGATCCTATCAGTGATGCCATATTGTTATGATGTCTTCTAGTCCATAATGTAAAAGTTCTACTCTGCATCGAGTGACGACTGACTTATTAGTAGTCACCATTTTACCTATGTCACTAAAGTTTCATTCATTCAGTCAGTATTAATGTGGAGAGTAGAGTGAAGAAAACGGCGACTTACCTCGTCAAACCAAGCGTCACGTGTATCCTACAATGTAAAAGAAAATTACTTACCAAAAAAAGTGCACATATTCCGCATGACATACTGAAGACTGAATATTTAGATTAAAAACAAGTCTGTCACAGGAGTCTCTATAAAAGTATTTTGATATGCAAAAATTTGGCATCCTCTTCCAGTTGTCGATAAATGAAAAAAATGCTCAGCCAATAAAAGCAGTTGGTGTTATCGAATCGGGAGGGGAAAATTGATGTATTTTGGCTACTGCATTCGTTGGAGAGTGAGTTATTTATCTGACTGGTTACATGCATAGGGATTTGTGAATCAAGTTTTTGGTATTTTTTTCTGCTCCCGATATTAGAGTTTGAACTTACAGTGATTTGTTGTCTGCATTGTGGAATTAATCTGCGACAAACATTTCCTTTGCTTTCAGAACGCTTACAGAGAGTCAGACTGTATTAATGTGATTTGTCTGTAGGATTCTAGAAAGGGATAAACTTGTTTTTTTTTGTGTTTACTATTAAAACATATATAAAAAAGAAAAAACAGGTGTGATGGAATAATGGATTATGACTTGGATTGAGAAATCGAAGAGCTAAGTTCAAATTCCAGTCGAGTTCATTACATTAATTTTCATTCTAATACGCTTGGGAAAGGTATAAACCAATCTCATCTCCCCCCTCCAGCTATGGGTACATAGTAGGGCAGACTGTGTTCTATAGCCTTGATTGGCAGCCAATCTAGGAGAAGGAAAAACACTGAATTCATACCAGCCTGTGGAGAGTTGGGCTATCTTGTATCTTGCCCAAGATGCATCAGTTCCACTGTGGCTATGGTGCAAATTATTTTATTTTTTTTAAATAATCATGTCACCCCAAGCAAGACCGGAATGCCACTAGTATGCAGGGGGGAGGTAGGTTTACAGAGAGTGAAAGTGAGAAAAGACAGAGTATAGAGTGGATTGAGGAAAGGATAAAAGATGAATAGGATTTCAGAAGACAGAAGATGGCGATTGATATTACATTTAAAGTTTTAAAGATTGTAGTTTTCAGAGAAGCAAGTAAATGGAAGGGAATTCCACAGGCAGGAAGTGCAAAAAAGAATCTGTTTGGGTAGAAGTGGTGGCTACATTTAACTATTTCAGCAGTAAAGGGGTGGGACCTAGATGCCAATCTAGTAGTATGCTTAAATTCATGTAGTCGGGATACCAGGGAAAAAAGCTTGTCAGAGCAGTTGCCATGGAAATATTTGTAGAAAAGACAGAGGGAAGCCATGTTGGTGAGAAAGTGACTGAAGCGGAGAGGCCAAGTCAGGATCGATTACATTGCCGATCCTTCTTTGGATTTTGTAAAGAACCTCAAGATGAATAAAAGAAGCACCAGACCAGATATGGCAACAGTATTTGATGCACGGACGAATGATAGATTTGTAAGTATGTAAGATGGATTCTGACAAGAAAACCTTCCAGGATGACACATTGACCCAACTTTCCTTGCAGTAGATGTAGTTGATTCAATGTAGTTGTTCCACTTCAAGTCAATTGAAAATGTCTAAGGCACAGTGTATTGCTCTCATGGAGTCTAGCATCAGCTATATGCTGATGGCAGCCAGGAAAGTTTCTCTATGGTGGTTAAATGAGAGTAGTTTCACTTTGGAGAAATTAAAATTTACAAGTCATTTTCTGTCTCAGTTAACCACTGATTGGAGGTCATTTTCAAATGGAGTGGCCAAATTAACTTTGTCAGCTCTGACAGATTTACTATTGAGGGAGGAGTAAATGGTAGTGTCATCTGCATAAATGCCTACTTGAGAACTGATGATATCAGGAAGATCATTGATGAAGATCAGAAACAGCATAGGACCCAGTATAGAGCCTTGGGGGAGATCTGTGTTTGTGTGAAAGGATCTTGAATCAAGCCCATTCAAAACAGCCTTCATTTTACAATTTGTTAGGAACAATTGGATTAAATCAAATAATCCTGTAATAACATAGCTGTGAAGATTACGTAGAAGAAGATATGCCAAACACTGTCAAACACCTTTGAGATATTGAGTCACAGCTCAAACTTCACCATTATCATCAAGAGCTTATACATATTTAGTGATGGCCATTGGTGCATCAGCAGTATACTTGGCAAAACAAAAGTTATATTGTTTGTCAGAGTAGGTCATGAGAGGTAAGGTGCTTAACCAATTCAGCAGTGATTAAAGTCTCAAATACTTTGCTGAAAAGCAGTAGGAGACTATTGGGTGATAGTGTTCAGAAGGTTCTCCAGAGTTCTTAAAAACAAGAACTACAGAGAAGGACTTCCATTAAGCTAAGAAGCAGCAAGGCAATAGTTTGAAGAGAACTGGAGCCAGCACGTTTCTTTAGGACAACTGCTGGGATCCCATCACCTCTACTTGCCTTATGGGAGTCTAATTTAGAGATGATGTTCAAGACCAGTGACGGGTTTATGTGCATATCACTCAGCAGAGCCTCAGTTCTAGGTGGGGAAATCAGATGTAAGTACTCAAAACGAATTGTGTTGGAAGAGAATTTCCGAGCAAAGCATTCAACCTTATCTGCTGTAGATTTCAGAACTTTGAATTGATTGAATGGATTGAGGGGTTGCTGTTGTTCAGCACACTCTTGCAGAGCCACCAATAATCTCTAGAACCAAAATTGGGAGATAGGGCTATAGCAGCTGAGCATGCAGGTGAGAACCAAAGAGATGAATGTAGTTTAACTAGGTCTTTCCTTGCTGGAATAAAAGTATTGATGACAGCTTTCACCCAGGAGGAGACTTCAGACATGCATTTTTGAACAGTATGATTAAAAACTTCATTCCAAGGGATGTCACATAGGAAATCACAGAACAAGTTTCAGTTCGAGTAATTATGTTCACACAAACATGTATATGCACAAAAGCTGTGTATCATCTACCATGTACTCAACTGTGAAGTCAGAATAACATATATCATATTTTTATTACTTCAGAGCTCCCAAGAAAATTAAATTTTGGCATTAAATAACCCATAAGGAGTTGATATGCCATTAAATAAACAAAGACACATTGATTGAATTTCTTAAGAACCTTATTTCTTTTGTCTGACCTGTTCAGAAAAAGGGGTTGAATTTGAATTTTTGTTGGGATGTTAAAATTTCTTTAAGGTTTTTTTCCTGTTTATCTTAAGATTTGGATATGTTTTAAGCTTTTCTTTTCCAGTCACTCCCTGAAAAATACTAAACAAAAAACAAAAGTGTAAACTATATCCAGGAATTCCCTCTACAAGTTGTTATTCTACCTTATTTCCTGTATAGATGTCTTATCAGCTATGGAATGTCAATCTACATTACACAATCCCCCTCCCCGGCCTACTGACCCCATCTTTTTCTTAGAGATGAGATTTATCCAGAGCCCCACATTTTTGTATAGGCCTCTCTCTCTCTCTCTCTCTCTCTCTCTCTCTCTCAAAATGGGTCAAGATGAGAAACCTGTTTCCTTTTGGTTACAAGCCCTTAACTCAGGAAACCTAATTAAGATTTGTTTCATGTCCCACTTGGCTTTTTAATTTTTCTCTCTGAAGTCTATTTCAATGCGTTTGTAAGTGTGCACGTGTACATACACACACACACACATATATATATATATATATATATATATATATATATATATATATATATATATATACATAAACACATTACTAAAAGGTTGAGAAATTATCTCTAAATCTGATCAATTGCTAAAGAGCGAATATCAAACAACTTAGTTTTGCTTACAAAAAAATCTTTTCTTATATGCCAGTATATGATGGTTGACCACTCGTATCCAAGGATGCCTGACTACTAGGCTAGCTAGCTAATCCCTGTTGCAGACACCTGCTCAAGCACATTTATGTTTGTTCAACATCCACAGAATCCACATGTGGTTTATACTGCAACTTAGTAACAGTTTCTTGGGAAAGAGCGTGTTATCTAGTGATTAACAGTCTGAACAAGGCCAGCATGTTCAAACCCTCAGTCACAATGACTTGTGACTTTGTGCTAGGATGACCATTGATGGCTCCCAAAAGGTTCCATCTACCCATAAAGGCTTGGGTCAACCAGGGTATGATTTTCAGGCACTTTTCAAAGGTGCCGCACACTGAGATCACCTCTCCAGTCCGATAACATGAAGAAGTTACCTTCCTGACAAATTGACCATAATTAGATTCGAACCTGGGTCTCATGGTCACAATTCAAATGTTTTAACCACTTGGCCACTTGCCCAGTATATATGTATACATATATTTTATATTTATATGGCTAATGTTTGTATGTATTCTATACAGATACTTTGTTTTTAGGGCAATATGTTTTGCTGTGTGTATGTTTATCTAAAGTATACATAATGAATTTATATCTATTTGTATGAGTATATTGATTGGTTGATTAGATTTTTAACAGCTTATCAACCCTTTGCCAGGAAAAATTTATGGATTCAAAGATTTTTGAATTTTTTTTTTTTTTTTTTTTAGATAATAATTTAGTGATACAAGATTTACTAATTAATCCATAGCTGGGGAGAGAAGAGGTGAATTCATACCTTTCCCTAGGGTATTTGAGTGTAATTGAATATAACGAACCCAACTAGAATTTGAACTCAGCTCTCCAATTAAAAAATTCTGAGCCATTATCAATTACACCACCTGCACATCCAGACATAAAGCACCTGGTATTTCCAAACGGTTACCTATCTAGATACTGACCAGGCTTGATGTTGTTTAACTGCTGTGATTGAATGAGAACCAGTGTTTCAGAGTAATATTTGTGTGTGTATATGTTTGTGTGTGTGTATATATATATATATATATATATATATATATATATATATATTCATGTTTCCATTTGTGTACATCCATTTCAATGAGTATATGTACATATACATCTGCTTGAGTAAAAATTATATATTTGTATGTATCTATGTGAAAAATATATATATAATTTATATGTGTAATTATGCATCTATTTATGTGATTTTATATATATATATATATATATATACACACATACATGTTATGTGTATGCATCTATTTATGTGATTATATATATATATATATATATATATATATATATATATATGTTATGTGTGTATCTATTTATGTGAATATATTTTATGTGTGTATATCTGTATTAACATATATTTATGTGTGTGTGTGCGCACATCTCTTTGTGATTATATTTATATGTATCTATGTGAATATGTGTGTGTGTATATCTATGTGGAAATTTTATTCATATATATAAATATGTGTTGCATTTTTACCTTTCTTAAAATAAAAAAATATAAAATGTCGAAAATGCTGCTTATTTTCTTTCAGCTTCAATGTGAGCTAATTAATAAAGAAAGATTAGCCAATTTTAACAAAACATCATACAAACTTTTATGACAACCAACATAATCAAATATGATCTTTTAACAGAATTAAAACTAAATAATTATAACATGTCCACTGCTGTAGTTGTACTTTAATCTTTCCAAAACCTATATTGCTTGCATATATATATATATATATATATATATATATATATATATATATATATATATATATATATATATTAATTAGTAGGAGGATTTGATAATTATATTTAATTAATTCATCGAGTCTAATAGAAACCTCAACAGAATGCAGAAAGCACTGGACGGCTGTTTCATTCCTATATTTGGGACTCATCAGCAGTGCACATCCACTACCGAGAATTGAAAACCCTGACAGTTAGGTTGTCAGCTTAACATCATACCAACTGTTCCAAATGGGCCTCGTGACGAAGAGATTCCAAATCAGACTCAACTTAGCGCCGCTCACATATTCCGTGACAGAACTCAACTGAGTTCTCTGTAACCATAGGACTGTGCCCCTGGAGCCATGACTGCTGATGAGTCCCAAATATAGGACGAAAACGGTCATCCAGTGCTTTCTGCATTCTGTTGAGGTTTCTATCAGACTCGATGAATTAATTAAATATATATATATATATATACACTCACACCTTTTCAAGATACCAGGAAATGTCCTTCTTTAGAATTTGTGTTATAAACTAACTAGAGCTTAGTATTATATCTAAATCTGTGAAAACGTACAAGGTCTGTCTGAAAAGTAATGGAACTGGGCCTGCTGTGTGGCTGTCTGGGCAGAAGAGGGATAAGTGGATTGTGTTATCATCTAACATGATATCTTGCGAGTATAAATCTATAATCCTAGCGTTTGCTTCATTCGTTGCGTAAGAAGAGACAAGGGTTGTGGCAGGATAAATTGTAGCTGCTTCACTGTGACAATTCACTTGCTCACAATGCCGCAAACATCTGGCAGTTTCTGGCAGAGAAGAACATTGTTGTACTGAAACAACCTCCCTATTTACCTGATCTTTCTCTGTGTAACTTTTTTCTTTTCCCCAAGCTCAAGGGTATCCATTTTGAAGGTGTAGAGGCCATCAAGAGGGTCATAATGACTGAGCTTAGGGCCATCCAAGACGAATCCTTCCAGCAGTGCATAGAGGCATAGCAGAGAAGGATGGAAAAGGGCATTAGACTCGAGGGGAATTACTATGAAGGGGAAACCATGGAGTTTGTTGTTTGGAATTAAAATAAATTAATTGTGACACCAGCCCTGTTACTTTTCAGACAGATCTTGTATATAATAGTGTATGATACAATATGTTTTAACAATGTTGTGCTGTTAAGGTGCATGTTGATTTGGGTAATCCCTGGGAGAATTTCAAACTTAACACTTTATTTAATCTACAGAGTTAGATTGTTCTCATTCTGCTAACCATGTCTAGGGATACCTCATCTTGTTATTTTCATATTGCTCTGTTATTGCTTGCCCCATTTTCCACTGAGTCCAAGAATGGACTGCCCATCCCCTGTCCCCTGTAGATTAAATAAAAGGTTCCATTCCAGATCAAGAAGCACCTGATAGATACTTGAGTGTATAACAGCTGAAATGGTTTGATAACAACAACAAAGATGAGGACAATAGTCTGCTTTTAAATAATGATGGCGCCTCATCCTAGAAATTCAAACTAAAACAACCCATTTTATGATGTATTTGTATTATGTGTTGGGCTTGTTGTTTAGCTTAATCTGTACTCCAGTGTATCTGATCAAAACCAAAATGGTGGTACCTACAATAGCAATTTTCTACTTTTACTAAAATGGGCCAGCACAGCCAGGTAACAATTCTATAATAATACAGCAGTGGAAATAAAATGACATCTAATGAAAAAACAAAACAGTTTTTTGTTGTCCAAACTAATCGCTACTATCTTTCAAAATGCAACTTTTCTAATCTTTTTAATTTCTCTTTTTCAGTCCTACTTTGTGACAGATTATGATCCTACCATTGAAGATTCCTATACCAAACAATGTCAAATAGACAGTGTTGTCGCTCGCTTAGACAGTAAGTACTTAAATAGTTTTCTTACCTTAAATTAATCATTAATTTAAAAAAAAAAAAAGCTAAAATGTCTTAATTTTTGTTGACACGCAACCAATATTTTCTATATATCATTTGGTTACATTTCTAAACAAACTTCTTATATTCTTTTTCTTTCGCCTTTAACCCTGGAAGGAGTTGTTGGGACTCTAACATGCTAAGCTGTCCCCACTTCTCCTTCATCTGTCACGGTCATATGCCAGAGCCTAGGTCTCCACGAATGGTTTCTTTCATGTGGCATGTCTTGGGCATTTTAACCTGACGGAGCCCATCCCTCTCCAGGTTAGACCACGGCCAATGTCCTCCAACTAGGTGGCTCACCTTGGTCACAAACATGTGGCTGGTCAGTGACCTTTGTCAAAGAGGTCCTTCACTCAGTGGTGTTGTTAACACCACCCTCATGTGTTTAGCCCACCAGCTGAAGTGGTTTACAAGTCGGAAAAAAAAATCTCACTCTTTAGATTATAAACGCATAACTATATCTTTTGTTTCCATCTTGTAATTTAACTGTATAAAAGCAAACAGTTACACAATTTTGTTTTCTTCATTTGCTTATAAAATCTAAAAAAGAACTTCAATAGTTACATAATAAACCCATTATGCAAAATATATGAGTACAGAAAACCGGAATTGTGAGAAGCTTTACTCTATCAACTCATATAGTAGCTGTAAAAAAAATAACTGGATTATTATGACCAGATTGGCACTTCTAACTGGATATGAACTTTGCATAGTATCAAAGTGTGACATCAAGGCCTTACTGCCTGGGATCAGTGCAATAGCTATGCACTCTGTGGTGAAAAGTTTTATACACTCAATATAGCCATCTGAGAGCAAAATTGGGAAAAGCAAGGAGGTGGAAAGTAAGAAAAAAGATAGAGAGAAATGAAAAGCTGGTGAAAGGGAAGTTGGGGAGGGGATGGTCACAAAAGAAAGAAGATATAAATAGGTCATAAGTTTTACTACTCCTTTACTCCTTTAAAGTGGGTGAAGCTTATTTTATTTTTTTATCTTTTGGGTCAAGATGCACACTTTATTTAAGTAGGTAGTTAGATACTGCAGGAGTAATATAGTAATTCTATAAAACATAACATGACTAAATATTTAATGGTCATACTGTCTTATCTCCCCTTCTTAGTAACAGTTTTTATGGTAACAGGAAGCATTACTTAGCGCTAATAAGTGAACTTGACTTGTATTAGTATAAGCCTAAACCATTATTAAGTAGGAGATATCAGGCTGCTGGTGTTTTTTGTTTCAGGTTAGCTTTTTGGTATTTTTATCATTAAGTTTTAGTTGTATAGATAAAAATTTTAAGTTACTCATGCAGGAACTGTAACCAATCCATTTGCAAAATTATTTAAGACTAACCTCATTTTTTGACAATACTAATGAATTAGTAAATTATAAAAATTCTATATGATAACTTTGTTTTAATAAGTTTTTTTTATGCAAATAAATGGGCATCTCTAATGCATTGAATTTTCACATAGTTCATCTATTTAATTAATCAAACTTGAGCTGCCAAACTTTGACCTTTGTGTCAACAAAAAAGTGTCAATAAGATGGTTTTTCCCTTGACACCGCTATTATTATAACTACCTTCTATCCTTGACAATGTTGTTTTAAGAAACAATGGTTAAAATTGTTGTAAAAGCTAAACATATGAAAGTGAATTTACAAACCTTTTTGTTCTTGAGAATTTACAACGAAAATATTAAACACTATTAGATTGTTTATTTTTAAGAATAATTTTATATTTACAACATTCTAAAAACTTATACAATTAGAACTTATATAATGCAATATTTATCATTTCCCACTTTATAAAGAAATAAATATGAAAATTTTTTATTCATAAACATTTATTAAATTGTTAAAATATGTGAACTAAGGAAATCCTTATTATTTACCATTTTATAAAGTTTTGTTATATATTATACAATAGGAATTAAGATTACATTGAGTTAATCTTTTTCAACTTGTAAACTGAAATAAAATTTACAAGGATTTTTCAAGCCAGTCAACGGATAAATTATCAAAAAAAAAATATATATATATATATATATATATATATATATATATATATATCAACAGATTATTACCACTGTGTGTGTGTATGTATATATATATATATATATATATATATATATAGGTAAATTATTTCTACTGGTAGAACAACTCTGAATTTCATGTGCAATATAATCGTCACGTCCTAATTAAAAAACAACTGTTGCATACTTTAAATATTGATATTTGTACTGCACTGTAAAAATAGTGCAGCAGCCCATTTTATTTATTTACAGGTTTGAAGTAATAAAACAATAAAATATATATATATATATATATATATATATATATATATATATATATATATATATATATATATATACACACACACACATTACATACCTCCAAATACAAACATATAAATATAATTTAAGTATATAAATGTACACATAAATATTAAAGACATATCCAGATATACAAATATAGTAGATACATCCACACACACACACATATACATATAAAGTTTGTTAGTTAAATGGATACTATATATAGGCATCATATCTGTCAATAGTAATGGGATTATTTATATAATAGAAATTTTTTTGCAACATGTTGACATGTGTTAAAATCTTCACAGTATTTATTATTGTTGAAGTTATCACTAACATTTTTGTCAAGATTTACAAACCTTATGTTTTTTTCAATTTTGCAAACCAATCGTTGTTTTGGGGTTTTTTTTTTTCAATTTTCATTAAAACTAATGAAAATTTATTGTACTAAGCTATACACCCTAGTAAAACCAATTGTACTTTGTACCCCCTTACCTGTTAGTATTTCTCCACAAAATTTGGTTTCAATTAGTGTATGACTAACAGAAGTCACAGAATTTTATATATAGATAGATGGATCAGCACTTCCGCCTAAGATCAGAATGTAGTAAGTGTGCACACTGAAAATATTGTGTGTGTGTGTGTTTACACATACAAGTGTTGATTAAAGATAATTAAAAGTAATTTGTTAAGCATTTTTTTTTAGGATGTCTCAGTTATATATTTCCAATGAAAGTTTAAATATAAATTATTTAAATATGTGAATACTTTAGGCATCCATTAGCAATTATCAAAGTGATTTAGCTTCCTTTGTGCTTTGTCAGTTTCATGTTTGAAATTCAATATTTGAAAAAAAGGTGAAAATAAAATTGTAGTATCCAGGTACAAGTGGATTACAGTATACAATCTCATCTGAGGGTATGTTGAAAAGTACTCAGCCTAACCTACAGTCTTAAATCTGATCAATTAAAGAGTTTGGGGGCTGGTAGAAGAATTTCTCAGCATCTCTTCATACAGATCAATGCTTGCACAGATTCAAAAATTAAGGGTGTTTCAACAATGCTAATATTTATGCACTGTTTATCCTCCTTGGGGATTAACATAAACCTTTACTCTCATGTGCATACAGTCATACAAATGGTGAATACCATCCTGTGTTGTATTATTTCATGCCTCTTACAACTGCTGGCATAATATCACCAGTTGTAGGTGGGCTAACTGAAAGTGTCAGGCATTGTTCCACCATGTCTCATACAGGTTCAATGGGAAACAAGTCTGGTGATTATGCTAGGAAAATTGTTGAACAATTTGTAGACATGTTGAGTAACACAGGCATCATGTGAGCTGGTGTTATCTCACTGTAACTGTACATCATCTTCCTACTGCAGAAATAGCAGCACAATGCATTGAACATTATTCAATATTACTTTCATATACACCAAAAGGCCAAGTGAGCGTTATGCACACCCATTATGATGATACCAGTGGATGTGTTTTGTGTCCCATGAGCAAATACGCTCTTGAAGATATTGCTTCTAATTTTGTCAAATATACAAATGACTATCACTTGCAGGAAGGTAGAACCTGCTCTCAATTGAATACTAGTGCCATTCAATCCTTCAGTTGACCTTCTCACATCTTTTGGAAACCTGAATGATCTGTTCCATGGACCCTGTGTGGCCAGACACTGTCATCCTTACAATGGCAAGTATTTGTACCATGTGACCACCTGGTCCATGAGTGTAAGAATGTTCACATGACCACTGTTTCCAAAATTGAAGCACCTCCAACACATATCCAACAGGTGCAGTGATTTTCCACGATAACTAACCAGTTAACAATCCAATCCATCTCTAATTGAACAAAAGAGACATATGTGTGTGTCTCCATGGCATGACACCTGCTTGCATTGGACCAAATTTCACCACACCGAATCTTATCATAGCATGCATCACTGTCTAAAACTGAGACTATAGATGTACTGGGATAAGTGTTACTATGTCAGAAGATGGTTGAAATACCAGGTGCTGTAAGTGCCAAGTTCCAATTCCAATCTGGGTCTTTGTATTCACTTACATGCAAAAATCATTGGGAAAGGTATGAATTCACCTCTTCCCCTCTCAACTATGGGTTAATTAGTAAGATTTGTAGTAGTAAGTCATTAATATCTCCAGTAAAATTATTACAATCTAAAAATATATTTTCTGGCTTTAAATAACCTGCAAAAGGTTGATAAGTCATAAAACAAAAATCAATCAATTAAAACTTTATCAGAATATCTGCTGTCTCCTTGCATTCACTTATTGTATCCAGATTGGAATCAGCATTGTATTTTAGGTTGTTGAATTTTCTTTATCTTTATTTCTCTGTCTCTCTCTTTCTCTGTCATGTAGATATAGTAGGCCAATGAAAGAAATTTGAAAGCTAAAAAACAAACAAAATAATACTATTGATAATAAGACTAATAATGTTTATTGTATATTAGTCGGCCTTTTGGTCAAATTGAAGCATTATGAGAAATGATGTTGAAAATCACAATTTTCACACACACTCATGTCCTTTCTCAATGCAAAATAAAAAATAAAGTGGAACTATGGTTGGTGAGGGAGGTATATTCAGTCAGTTATGTGCCATGCGTGATACACACGTAGACGATCATGTATCTTTCGATACATGACTGAAAAGGCAGATTTTTTTTCCCGCAGTAGGTTGCCATTTCTTTCTGCAGTAGACCAGTTGCCATCCAAGGCTATAGAATCTGCAATTTACCCATAGCTTAGAAGAGGATTCATACCTTTTCCAAGAGTATTAGCATACAGAATTCAAACTCAACTCTTCGATTCCTCAATCCAAACTGCTATCCATTAATTTGTTTGTTAAAATATATTCCATTTTAAATTGATAACCATTCTGGTTCAGGCACTGCTGATAACTGTAAATAATGGAATCACAAACATCAATAAACATTTTGTTTGGTATTTGTGGGTATTCTCATTCAATGACTGCCCTCAATTCATAGACATATGCTGGGGTTTTGTACTGTACACTTTATCTTTTAAGTCTAGTGGTATGAGGTCTGGTGAACATGGGGGTGTTCTACTGAACTTCTTCATTCAATCTAATTGTTTGGCAAAATCTTATTAAATTAGGTGCTTACATCACTATAATAGTATAGGGTTGTCTCATCTTGCTGGAAATAAAATTCTTCATTCACAAAATCCTCTTGACTGTGTGACATGACACTCTCATAGCAAGTTCAAGTAAACAACCAGTCACATTAACCATCAATAAAGGATGGTCCAATTAATCCTTTTGATGATGAGTCACACCACAGTGTAACTTCTGATAAAATTAACAGGACATTCCTCTATAATATGCCGATTCTCAGGTCCCCACCAGGTGTAATTGTGATGGTTAATTGAAACATTTAAGTGTAGCATCATCTCCTCAAAGCAATCTTTGTTGGAAAGTGTGCATCTTCTACACGTCTTGCCAGTCCAGTGAAATCCAAATTTCAAGTAATCATCACTATACAACCGGTGAACTTGTGGTTTTTTAAATGACATTGTAGAATTATTCTTGTCACCATCGTCTTTTCTTTTCAGAAACTTGTCCATAATTAAAGGTAAATTGAATCTAAAATTGAAAAATATATCTAAAAGAATTTTATTATATTTAATTTGTTTTTTGTTTGTCTTACTAAAACTTTAATTTACAACGCCTAAATATTTAATAAAAATATCTATAAAGAATCTGTAAATATCATGAACGAGATATATAGGCAATATAAACTGGTGATAAAACAATACCTAAATTTTTAACGATTCCTAACCAATATTACTTGAGCGATGTCATCATGATTAAGAAATTGAATGTCTTTATTAAACAAAATGAAATTAAATGGCTTCTAGGTATTATCTCTTTGTGGCACACCAGTAATCATTCCGGGGCACACTAATGTGCCACGGCACAGTGGTTGGGAACCACTGGGTTAATTAGTAAGACTTGTATCACTAAACCATTATTATATCTCCGCCCCCAATTCTTACAATGTAAAAATATTTTTGGCTTTAAATAACCTCCTAAGGGTTGATAAGCAATAGAAAATTAATCAAATACTGATTAGCTACACAGGTATGTCTTTTAAATTTATTTACATTCTCTGGAATATAAATGTATAGAAACTACAATAGCCACAAAGGGAGGGATCAGTTTATATATTGAGTGTAATATAGTGTTGATCCCCCACTTTATATCCACATAATTAACTTGTTTGTTTTTCAAACCCTGATTAGGTATGAATCCACCTCTTCACTACCCCCCAGTTATGGGTTAATTAGTAAGACTTGTATCACTAAACCATTATTATCTCAAAAAAAATTCTTACAATCTAAAAATATTTCCTGGCAAAGGGTTGATTAGCCATAGATTATGAATGACTCAATTAATCAATCTAATCTGTTAGAAACTCCATCTTGAAATGTTTTTGCATTTTCAAATTTGCAGTAGCTCTTTAGAATGAATTTCATTTGTACAAAGCTTAGTCTGGCTGCCATCATTATTTCTAATTGGTTAGAGATCTGAAAAGAAACAAAAATTAAATGAGTTTTCAGCTGTTAAAGTTGTGGAGGGACACCGTGTGTGTGTGTGTGTGTGTGTGTGTGTGTGTGTACAAAAAAATTTTCAGCCTGGTTTTACCCATTTTCCAAAATCTTAACAAATGACCAAACAATCAATTCCTGTATCCACTATGCCACCATCCTGAAAGACATTAATGCAGTGTTTATGGTGCCTTGTATATTCAATGTCAGATCATTTTTAACATTTGTACTGATTTTCATAATTTAGTATTTCACTTCTGAGTTGAGCATTTGCTAATCTCAGTCAATTAAGTGCCATACATAATACACGCTTGGACAATCAGGTCTTGTTGAATTCCTGACTGAAGAAAAAGGCAAAAGAATTTCTTGTAGTAGAATGATGTTTCTTTTAGAAGTAGACTGGTTGCCAAACAAGGCTATAGAACCTAGTCTGTCCTGCTATTCAACCTAGAGCTGGGGGGAAAAGAAATGGTTTCATAACTTTCCCCAGAGTATTTGTGCGTAAGTGAATATAACAAACCCAATTGGAATTCAAACTCGGCTTTTCAATTTCTCATACTGATCTGTTATCCAGTGCATCACACCTCACATCCAATTGTCAATATATCATCTGTTTAAAATCTGTGTCAACCAATAGTTCGAAATAACTGTCAATATACTTATATTATTTTTAACTATTGGCTGTGTCAACCAATAGTTCGAAATAACTGTCAATATACTTATATTATTTTTAACTATTGGCTGTGTCAACCAATAGTTCGAAATAACTGTCAATATACTTATATTATTTTTAACTATTGGCTGACACAGATGTTTTTATAGACACAATCATTTTGCAGGAGTTAAAATAACATATACAATAATCACTTTACTTAAATTGTCAGATCAACTTTCATGTGTAAAATTTGATTTATTGAAATAAAATAACTTTTAAATAGTATAGACTTTTCTCTTGATAAATATGATACAGTACAAGTAAATACAAATGTTTGACTTAAAATGCAAATTGTCAAAGTATTAATTATTCAAATAAAATGATTATAAAATAATTCAGGCATTTTATCACAGAATATATCATTAACATTAAATTGAACAATGAATTGTGAGTAAAGCTTAAACTCTCACCAAATTTTTAAAAAGCTCTCAATTTGTGTCCATTACTGCTGCCATGACAGCTTAATGTACAAGAATCTGATAAATTAACTTTGCAATAGGTTCTTTTTTTTCTTCTTCTTTTAACTTTTATGAGAAATTGGATACGTATACAACATAGTGGTTATTGGGGTAGAGCAGTGGTTTCCAAACTTATTTTCTCTGGGGCAAAAGAAAGTGCCAGTGAAATGGCGCCAACAACCCTACGGCAAAGATGGTCCAGAGAGAGGATTAAAGGGAGAATAACTGCAGATTCGAAGTTAGAACATTATCATTGATAACTCTCTCCTCCAATTTGTGGACTCATAGATGAAATTGGTCAATAATTATTTATAATTATTTATACTGGGACTCATGCATTCAATTACAAGTAATCCATAATAATATTTTAAATTTTTAAATCATATTTATTTTTGGTGTATGAATTTTTTGAAACCGTTCCTAAATCTTTGATTGTCTTTCAAACATTCCACCTCACCTGCTATCCTCTTCCACTGCACCATTTAGGAACCAGTGGTGTAGAGATTTAAAATTTGCTTGTGCCTCACCAAAGAGAGGTCCCAGTGAAAAGACAAAGAAGTTCAGAGTGAGAGTTAAAGGGAGATAAATGTTCTACTTTAAATAAAAAAAAAAATTAAATTTTAAAATATGATTCAAGATCTCTTCTTTTGAACCATTAAAATTGTGTTAAAAGTATGATATTTTAAGATTTTTTTGTCCATAATCTTGTAATTGGGGTTCTGTAATTTTCTGTTTCGCAAATCAACTGTAAACTTTTTATGTTTTTTCATTTTTCGGATTATTTTTTATCTTTTTTTGCCTCTATTTTTTAAATAAAGAAAGTTCATTTTTTAAATGAGTGAAATTATTTTCTAAAATAAAAGAAAAATACATATTTTTTAAATATGAATTTTTTTTACCTACAATCTGTGAGTATCAAAGAGGGCTTGGAAAATTTAATACTCACAGGACAGATTGAAGACAAAATTTATTAAGAGCTACAAAGGACAGGAAATAGTAGAGAACCATCACTGCCAATATCCTGAAGAGATACAGCACAGATAAGAAGTCTATTCTTTAATATTCAAAGTGAAGCAAGTACAAAAATTTAATATCTGGGAAATGTTTTAACAGAGGACGGAAAGCATGACACCGAAATCCAAAGGCACATTGGGGAAAACAAAAGATTCCTTCCAAAAGTTAATCAAAGTATTAAAAAAACAGGAAAATTTCATTAGAAACAAAGAGTACTGAACTGTTGGATAATATTTATGCTTTTTTATGGTAGTGAATGTTGGACAATCTCCTCACAGGTGAAGAGATTTGAAGCAAGAGAAATGTGCTTCCACATAAGGATGCTGAGAATACCATAGACTAAACATGTGAGCAACAAGGAAGTTTTAGTAAAAATAAAAAAGGAAACAAAAGGAACACATATACTTAGAAAGAGAGAATTTGAAATTTTTATTTCTCATAATGAGAAAAGATTTGATAAAAGCCTTGTGAGTGATGAATTATTTTCTACTCTCCAGCTCTTTTGCCACAGACAAAATGTCACTATCTTATTGGTCTTTTTCAAATATTCAGATAACTTACATTCTTTACTTCCACCAGTTTGAATCTTTAGCACTCATACTTGCCAATGCCCCACATACAGGTTTGACTCATCTTCATTCATTTTGTACTCTATTAGTAAAAATGAAGTTGCTTTCCAAAAGCTAAGCAAAGTATTAAGAAACAGGAAAATTTTGCTCCAAACAAAGAAAAGAGTACTGAATTGTTACATAATATTGGTCCTCATATATGGCAGTGAATGCTAGACAATCTCCTTGTAGATAAAGAAGAGACTTGAAGCAAGAGAAATGTGCTTCTACAGAAGGATGCTGAGAATACCATAGACTGAACATGTGAACAACAAGGAAGTTTTGGAGAAAATTGAAATAAAAAGGAAACTTGTACTTGACATTAGGAGAAAGTTAAAATTTCTGGGAGCACATAATAAGGAAAGAGGGCTTGGAAAATTTGATACTCACATGAGGTAAAGCAAGCTTTAGGAAATGGATGGTAGAACATGATTTAGGAGAGATAACAAAAAAAACAAAATTTATCAAGAGTTACAAAGGACAGGAAATTGTGGAGCCATGATCAACTACATTCTGAAGAGACACAGTACACACACACACACACACACACACACACACACACACACACTTTCACTGCTAATAACTTTACACTGTTGAAAAGTAACCTTCTTCTGTTCTTTTATATTTTTCAAGTCTATCATTTTAATACTTTGTTTTTAATGTTCTAAAAAAAAAAAGAAACAAAGTTGTCTGTGGTTAAATACTGGTTATTTTAAGTAGATTCCAAACATGAGTTTTATTCAATCGCTGATGAATCATGGTTTATAAAATAAGATAATTGAAGAAATGTTTTTGGGAGAAAGTGTAGGAAATACCATAGTTAGGTAGGTATGAATATGTGTATTTATATATATATATATATATCTTCTGAATAAGATATAAGTACACATGTGTCTATATAATGTGAAAATTCAAACATTAAAAAGAAAGCAAAAAATAGTTTTGTTTATTAGCACATAATAAGTAATACAAAGAAGAAACATATATATAAGACTGTGTGTCTATAGTTGTGAGTAATTGTGTATGTAAGCAATCCAGTCCTGTCTCTCAGCTAGAGGACACACCCTCAGTGATTACCCAACATTCCTACAGGCTGAGGGTGAGGGAGAACCAGTCAGTCAGGCTTGACTTAGTCAAAGTGAAAAGTAAGCAAGTTGACTTCTCAGCCCCCAAACACTGTAACCCTAAACCCCTTCTTATTGATTGATGTTGCAAAAAAGCCACAGAGTCCTCAATAACTGTTACTCCTTCATTTACCCTTTTCAGGGAACATACAATATTTGCTAAGATGCTGATTACTTTCTACAATTGGTCTTCTCTCAGCTAACAAATTTAGTTTTTATTTTCTTTTTATAGCAACCTATTGCATTTGTATTCTTATAAAATCTTCTAGATTAGTTAAAGCCTACAGAAAAAAGGATAAAATGCAAATAGAATATTATGTTTAAAAATGTTTTCTATTTGCTGATACTGTTTCTTCAAATTAGTCCTTTTTTTTTTTTAATTTCTTCCTTTAACCCTTTCACTGCTGCATTGTTGCCTGGCTATGCTGGCCCATTTTCTGAAAAATAAGAAATTACTATTTACTGGAAATAAATTTCTATAAAGGAGCTGACAGCGATTTCTCATGGACATTACCATTTTGGTATTGATCAGATGCTTTACAGTACAGATTAAGCTAATCCCTAATACACAATAGGATAAAAATATGTCACAATGGCCAGTTGTATGCTCAAGAGTAAGAAACCCTGAGAATTTATTCTTTGTTGTTAAAAAGGAAAAAAATAAATTTTTTTAAAAAATATAGTTTACGATGATGGCCTATAAAATTAAAGAAATTATTAAACTGTGAAGTAGTTTTTTTTAAAGTATTTTTTCGAACAAATCAGCTTATTCAAATTTCATCAATTGGTTTGCAAGATTGAACAAAATGTAGAGTTCGTAAATCTCAACAAAAAATGTTAGCAATAACTTCAACAATACTAAATACTGTGAGGATTTTAACACATGTCAGAATGTTGCAAAAAATTCTAGTAACACAAATGATAGGGACAGATTTTATGATGACTTGAAAATGTATATATATATGTGTCAACAGCAGGCAATATAAATTTCATCAAGATGTACAAGTACATCTACAGCAGTTCACAGTTTTATGGATACTATGCTAGTCATCATAATAACAAAAGCCCATAATTATTTTCAAAAACACAATCAATCCTCTTATTTCAATCAAATGACTCCATCAACCAAATCAATTTCTTGTCAGAATCCATCTTGCACATTTATAAATCTAACATTCATCCATACATTGAATCTTGCTGCCATATCTGGTCTGTTGCTCTGGCTATATATCTTGAGATTCTCAACAAAATTCAAAGGAGGGTCTGTAATGTTATCAGTCCTGACCTGGCATCTCGATTTCAATCACTTTCCCACTACCAAGACTTGCCTTCCCTCTGTCTTTTCTATAAATATTTTCATGGCAAGTATTCTAATGAGTTCTCCTTGATAGCACAACTGTGTGAATTTAAGTGTTTTACTAGATTGGCTACTAGGTCTCAGATTTTACTGCTATAATAGCTAGATCAGGGTTTTTCAAACTGTGGATCCCAACTCTTCAGTGGATTGCAAGATAAATAAAATGGGTCGCAACAAAAAAAAGGAAAAAGAAAAAAATGCACAAGTGAGAGCAAAATGCAGAATATAAACAACTCTAAATGTTGCACAGCGCACATAAATCAGCGCTAGTTTTTCACCAAAGTAAGCTTGTATTATGTTTTATTTTTTAAAATATAATTTTATATATATGTGTGTGTGTGTGTGTGTGTGTGTGTGTGTGTATATATATATATATATATATATATATATATATAATATTTTGAACAATAAAAAAATATTAAAAAATTAAAATCTTCAGACACACTGGGTTGTAGATTAATATTCTTTTGTTTTTTTTTTATTATTATTTCATTTAGATTCCTCAACTAGTTTCGGCCAAAATGGCCATCATCGGGAGAAGAAATATTTCTGCTTGCTGGTAGCAGTAAACTACAGAAATGAATGTCTTGCTGGAGAAAATGAACTTTTGTCTGGAGTTTTCATTTGTTTTTTTATTTTTTTTATTTTATTTTTTAACATGAATCTTTTAACATTCCTTGTGTTGGTCAAACAGTCTCTTTTAAGTTGTTATTTGAGATAAGAGCTGGATGGATCTATGCTTCTCTGGATTCCCTTGGTCAGTTTGACAGTTTTATTAGTCCTGGAGAGGGGATGTGTCTCTGTTTAGTGTTTGTGTGTGTGTGTTATTTGGTTCTTAGGGAGTGAGTGAGTATGATGAGTGTAAGTGTGTATATTCATGTGGGTGTGTGTATAAGTGTGAGGCCTCCACACCTCTGTAAGCATTTTGTGGGTGAGAAATGTGGGTAGGTTTTGATTTGTTGAGTTATATATTAGTACTATCTATATTGTTAAATTTATGGTTTAGCCCGGCTGGATATTGTGTTTTTAGTCGTTGTATCCACTTATTTTCATGGGACTCAAAAATCTTTCTAATGTTATCTGCTCTGATATATATATATATATATATATATATATATATATATAAGGTGCACTTTCAATTTACATTACATGAATCATTCATACAAAAAACAGATATAGATGTTAATGATTTAAATAGATTTACCTCATACTTGATATTAAAATAACTGATCCAACGTGCAACTTTCGGATAATAACTGTGACATTCCTGTATTTATTGAACAATTTAGTTCATGTCACATTGATTGAAAAAACCTGCCAGTACAAAAGAATTCTCCTATTACCATATTAGTACAAAAACACACAATCTTAAAATTTAAAAATTCAACCTCAGCGTTGTGACCGCACGCTCAAAAAAAATTTCTTACAATTAACAATAACACATTTCTAAAAACATTTTTTCGGATTACATCTATATTTTCGTTGTCCTGTTATTACTGAGAAGTAAAAAAACAAAGACAAATCTATTTCCATACCTGAAGATGTCTGTAGGAACAGACGAAAGCTTGTAAAAAACTAAAAAAGACTTTATGCAACTGGAATTTATAAACAGGGATCATATCATTCATATACAGGTTCGGGGTTAATGTACTTTATTAAATTTGTTTGCGAAGATGTATTATCGCTAGTTTAATCATTAACTTCTATATCTGTTTTTTGTATGAATGATTCATGTAATTGAGTTTATGTATCTTGTTCATCAAACTCGTTGTAGAATGAATGACATCAGTTCTCTCTCACAAAGTGATTTCATGCCAAAACTTCAAAGGTATGCAGTGCATTCGTCTCTGTGGCTAGTGAACAGCTAAAAAGGCTTTTTTATTACTGTTGCCTTTTACAACTACTTATTTTGGTGAATAGGGATTTTCCACATTTAAGATGAAGGACAGAAACAGGCTCAACACTGCATCTGATATACGTGTTGCATTGTCTTTCTGTATTCCCAATTGGAATCGGCTGCTTTTGAACAAACAAGCACATTCGTCTCATTAAATGACTTTCTTTTTTTTTTTCAAATATTATTTAATTTACCTTTGTGTCGAAATTTCCTTTAAATTTGTTTTTCTCAAAGTAATAATTTTATATTCATGCAAATAGATGACACCAATAGATACCTGCAAATCATAAGAAATATATGTATAAATTGTCGATGCTAAATAAATGAACCTAGTGAACAGAGTTTGTCTTTGTTTTATTACACATAGGTAAAATGCAAAATGTGGTTCTTGCTGTGGGTCACAATAAAAAAAAAGTTTGGAAAATACTGAGCTAGATGTAACCATCAGTTCTAGTCTAATAGTTGATTTTCTCACACTTCTCACTTGTGGAACTCTCTTTGAGTTTCTTGCTTCCTTACCACCTACAGTCTTCAAAGATTAAAATGTAACCTCAATCGCCATCTTCTGCTTCCTGAATCCTGTTCTTTTATTGCCCTTTCTCCTCGCTAAAGTCTTCTCTTCCACTTCCATTAACCCTTGCGTCTTAGTGGCATTAACACCTTGCTTGGGGTAAAATGATTAAATAAAAAAAAAATAAACATAGAAGGTTTAATAGATAATAGATACAGATAAGATACCAGAATGATTTCTATTTTTTAAGAGTTTCTATTTATTCTTTTAAAATTTACCATAATTATATAAATATATCTTATTTTCCAAAAAAACTCACTATCAGTGAATTTTGTGTTTGTTCTTTTTATTTTCATTTTGGTATTTATTTATTTTTCATATTTTTGGCAGTATTTATATCCCCCCCCCAAAAAAAAAAATTGAACGTAAAGAGTTAAACTAAAAAAGAAAAAAAAAAAAAAGTTGGTCAATATTACAGTGCTCTGTCATGTATGAATTTTTTGAGAAAAAGTCATTTATTATAAGGCAAACTTTCTTTTACAGTTTCTTTAAAATCTGGTTCTAGTTTTCTCTCTGTGTTTTTATCTATGCTCTTGAAATGAAAATACAAACCCAAAATTTAAACAGGAATATTAGACACTTATAGTCATTCAGAATTTTTTTTATAATTTCTTTTGGTCTGTCTGGAACATTAGTGAATTCTGCCAGTTTGGACTGGCAAATTGTTTCAGTTTCTCAAATTGAAGATTTTTTTCTCCAAATAATTCTCATTTGATGTGGCTCATAGACTAGCTCATTTTCTCTTTATAATATTTGCAAACCCTAAAATATGTGATTTTATTTTATTTATTTAAAAGAAAAAAACTTTGAAAATAAGACAAAACTTTAACTATAAAACCCTGCTCTCTCTGATAATTTTCTAAGAAGTGGTTTTACTTTTGGCTAAGGCCTAATAATATTGACTTAACTGAAATATTGTTGAACGCAACCAAAAATACATTTTCAGTCTTTGCAAGAGAAATTATTAAAATAAACCTGTATCGACTCCTGCAGCCATTGTTTAACAATAATTGTGTGCTGTGGATTTTATAAGTATATAACTGACTTTTTTTTATCTGTAAGATGTAATTTTGAGTGGTTGCTGGCACTTGTAGTTTGTTTGGTTGATTCAAGAATAAATATTTTGCTTCAAGGTATTTGCTCCAGCCTTGGATGGATTTTTCTGGTAAAAAGTTATTTGTTGATAGGCATCACTGAACATTATCTATTGTACTGTTACATGTACTGGCTGTTAGGATTAGTGTGGTTCATAGCTATTTGCTTTGTGGCCTGTAAAAGCCGCCTTTGGCAAGTGAATGAATAAGCAAAAAAAAGTTTGTTAATGAATGAATGCTCTGTTTGGATGAAGAAAGAAACCTTCCATTAGCCGATGGGACCTGAGCATAGTTTACTCTCTTCATTTTTTTCCTTTTTCTTTTTAGCACCTACACCCTGCCTGGGGTTTGGATATCCTTGAAGTCTAGACTACTTCAGGCTAGTTAGTTCACATAAGGAGGCTGCTGTGTTCAGCGGTTGGAATGTGTATATGGGGTGGCCCTAACCTAGCTTCAATGCCTGCTACTCTCTGAGTAAAGTACACTCCCAGACACTTTTTCAATAGATTGGGGAAGATCAGAAAAAAGAAAAAACTCAGCTTTCTATTTCATACCACTAACAGTTTCTCTTGGTGCCGATTTTATTTTACCCACATTCATATTGCAAGTACTCCTTTTATATATATATATATATATATAATATTAGTGTTAAATATACACATGCATATATATTTGTATAAAAACTAAATCCAAGAGGATAAAATCCATGTAGAACTCAATGTCTGGTACAGAGTAAGGATATAATAAAAAGGCTTAAACACTAATATTCCATGGTCATAATTTACAATTCCAATGGAATAAATTATGACCATGGAATATTAGTGTTTAAGTCTTTTTATTATATATATATATATATATATATATATATATATATAGAGAGAGAGAGAGAGAGATAGAGATGATGAGAGAAAATGTTAAAAATATTAAAATTATTTTAGCAAAGATGCATTTTGCCACCAGAGAGAATGTCTGTTCTCATTGGCTTCTTTAGTTTGATAATGTGTTCTTCTATTTCATAATGAATTGTTCAGTTTGATAATGTATTCCTCTGTCTGATAATGCATTCTACCTTTTGATAATGCATTCTTCTGTCTGATAATGCATTCTTCAGTTTGATAATGCATTATTATTTTCCATTTGTCTCATCATCTTCACTTTTATTTCAGATATTATAAATCCACCCCCCCCCCACACACACACACACGAGATAAAAATCAAATATGGATTGGAATCTGACAGGATGATAAGATGAACAATTTTTAAATATATAACATGAAACGTTACTTTTAGTGGATACCTGTATTTGAGTAGATGGTCCATGCTACAAGGGATAGGAAATTGTGGAGAGCCATGATCACATTTTGAGAAAAAAGGAATTCTAAGCTATAAATTTTAATGAAACAAATATGAATTTCCTTTTCAAAGAAATAGATGACCCTTGGTCTGATCTTATTTTTACTATAAAAACTGTGCTTTCTAAGTGGGGGAATGATTTTATTAATAATGGCTTAAAATAACCACAAAAATCTTTTAAGAGAAAAATCTTTTTGATTTTCTTGTTTCATAATCAAGTCATGTGAGTTGATATATCTTCTCTCTCTCTCTCTCTCTCTAGTATGAATAATCATGAGTTTTTTGGTGTTTTTTTTCTTGTATTTTAATAGAGAGATTGTGTCATTAACTGGTTTCATATAATTTCATCTTTTATCGAAAATTATAAAATCAGCCATATGTGTGTTTAGCAGAGGGTGGAGGTCTATTCAAAATTATCATTGCTCAATAAAAGGTTCACTGATGGAAAAATAAGTTTGAACACAAAACATTAGAGAAAATATTTAAAAAAGAAAAAAAAATTATACAATGGAATATGTGCATACTTAGAGACAGTGGATCAAGTAATTGCAAACAAATTATAATGTAAAGAAAAACAAAGACTATAAAAAATAGGTGTAGATATACAATCGGTACTACAACCAGAAATAATCATCTTTTTGTTTTTTTTGTTTTCTTTTCATATTATTTTAGATTAAGCAGATCAGATAATAAACATCAAAAAAAAAAAAAAAAATTTAGGGGGTTCAGTTTGCTATGTAAATTCATTGTAAATTGATCCCCCTACTAAAGCCAAGACATAATATGTTCATAATTAATATCTTAAAAATCAAAAAAATATTTAATTTGTAATCTGGTGTATTTTTTTTTATATATCTGCTATAAGTTAGGTACTTCAAATTATGTTATATAAAAAAAAATTATTTATTATTTTTTTTTTTTTTTTTTTTTTTTAAGAAATCATGTGATAGGATCATATTTTGTTTGAATTTCATAATCTGGAGGACATAATGTTTAATATTAAAATTTGAAAAAATGATTATAACCAGGTTGCACTGTTATATTCCGTGTTAATAGGAATATGGAATGGACAAACACAGTGGATAAATAGTAACAAGTTTATTGTAGAAACCAGTTCAACAAGCAAGGAAATAATAGTTATACGCACGGTCGTCACAAGTCAGTACAGTTGTGTGCATGCTGATATCGGAAGGCCGCTAGTTTCGCAGATCCCAGCTCAGCTCTCCTGTCCACTGTCCTAACGGATACTACCTATAGTGCTACCACTCATGGGGGTGGTAGGTTATTCCATTACATCACACTGCCTATTGTAGAACTTCAACAAAGATTATACATGTGTTCCGCTTATAGAAACAGGACAAAGTTATTCAATAAAACTAGCCTCAGCTTCAAGACCTTGGAAGTGACTCCATTCCCAGATCAAGAGGTTCTGATTCATGTTTACCAACTCGTCCATGGTGACAACATTGAATGAGTCCTTGGTATTACAGGCTGCTGTTTGATCTTCCTTTTCGTGATTCACTAAAAACTTAGTAGTTCAGGAAAATTCAAAACAGAATAACTAGGAGGCTATATGATAGAAAAGACCTGATCATGAAAATTGTCAGGTCATATGGAAGGATCATCAAAGATCTGCTGCTAGAACATGCACAACTTCTCCATTGATTCAGGTTTCCTACTGTTTACCTGTCCTTTTTCAAAATGCTGATTATCTTCTCCAAGGTGCTGAAGTTGGCAGCAAGTGCCAAAAGCACAATGTGATCTCTTCATTTTCAATGTCATGTTAATGCTCTTGATACATTCGGAGAAAGAAATGAGATTGTTAAAATTTGATGCATGCCATATATCTTTCATTTATGGCTTGCTAAAGGAGTTATGTTTATACAGGATGATTCCAGAAAACTTAGGTGATTGGTATTTCTTTCTCTGTGTAGGTGTGTGTCTGTGTGTGTCAGGCCTGTATTAATTTGTGCATAGTCTCCTCTTTTTTTGATATTATTTCTACTTCACTGATTTAAATACAGGGGTGTTCCCAAAAATTTAACATCATTTTAAAAGTAATTATCTTGAAAACTATTAAGTCTAGCTCAATGAAATTCAACAGTTTAGGTATTGAACATCATAAGTGTTGTAATGGAATGTCCCACTCTCCCTATTGCCTGTGTGGACTGACTATATCAGTAGATATAGATATATAGTGAGTACAGGATATACCTTGGACTTGCTTTGGGAATTACTAGCCTGCTAATGGATTCCATGTCTTTCAGTAGTGTATTCTCTTTTACAGTAAGCCACTCTTTTTTTCATCTATGCACGGGTTGCTGTTCCTTCACTCAAGTACCACCTTTGTCTGTAACCTCTTTAAGGAGAAAACAATAAATTTATCATGGGACTAATTTCATAAGTGTTTGATATATGCACTGCCTGTGACATGGTACACATCAGGTTGGTAGTTAAGCTCTTACCAAACATGCTGTAGCATGTCTCTGGTAACATTATCAAGTGTTGATGTCATTCTCTGCTCGAGTTCATCAATGCTAACAGGAAGAGGGGGGACATAGATCAGTCCCTTCACATATCCCCATAAAAAGAAATCAGACGGGGACATGTCCGGCGTCTGCAGCAGCCATCTCATCAGAAAACATGTCTTCATCTCCACCACGCCTGATTTATCTCTCTGGCAGATTCTCAATGAGATAAGCACATACTGTCCTCTTCCATTAAATATAAAATTTTGATATGTTTCTATACATTCTGTGAAAATTTGAGGTTATTTCAACAAGAATTGCCAAAATTCGAAATGATGTTAAATTTTATAGGACACCCTGTATATCTATTTCTTACTCTGTCTGCATTTGAAAATATTGATGTGTAGTTAAGCTTCTCAGCTGCCATATTGGTAAAGTTCAAACACTTATTGGAGGTCAAAAGCCAAACTGAAATCAAAACAAGATTTATAAAAATTTGACCCCCCTCGGAAATTTTTAAAAAGTTATCATTAATTGATTTACTGAGGATGAAGGTCAATTTCTGTCATTGTAACTCAATGGCAGCTTGACTGGAAATGAGGGAAACTTTCTACTACAGACCAATGACCATTATATAGGAGATTTTTTATGGCTTATCAACCTTTTGCAGCTTATTTAAATCCAGAATATACTTTTAGATAGTAGAAAATGATTAGAAATAATGATTTTTACTGATACAAGTTCTACTAATTAACCCATAGGTGGGGCTATTTAACTTATAGATGGAGGGAGGTGATGAATTCATACCTTTCCCAAGGGTATTTGCATGTAAGTGAATATAACGAACCTGACTGGAATTGGAACTTGGCTCTACAATTTTCAATTCTAAGCCATTATCCATTACACGATCCATATATCCAAGCTTATAGCACCTGGTATTAGTATTCCCAAATGGTCACCCATCTAAGAACTGACCAGGCTCAATGTTGCTTAACTTCAGTGATTGTACGAGAACCAGTGTTTCAACATGATATGGCTGTAAACCCATTTTGTAGGAGTTGATGTGTCATAATTGTAAGGGTTTGAAAATGAACACAATTTTAAGGGGTAACATTGTTAAGCTGCCAACAGGTCTGAACTTCACTTTCATGACTGCTAAAAAGGTAGACATCAATGTCTTCTCAAATTCTAAAAGGTCCATTGGAGCTAATCTGAAAAGTCTGTAAATCTGTTTTAATCTGAGTAAGTACTGACTTCAAAACAAGAAAAGTAAAATAGACTTCACTTAAAAAGAAGAGATGGAAATTTTTATGATGAATAGCGTGAGCCCAAAATATTTCAGATGCTACATTACAAAATGGATGGATGCTTCCACTCCTCTTCAAAGAAGGAAAAGGCTAACTTGTCTGTTGGCACTTATCCAAGACCAACGCTTTAAGCTGCATTACTTAAAAAGTAAACATAAAAATACTTATTTCTTCCAGTGGCAGTGATGGAGATGTTAGTTGTATTATTCATGTCTGCTTGTGTTTTTCATTTGAAGTTCATTTGATGAATCAGCCATCTTAGCTTGCAATCAGAGAGAACAGGAATGTCTGCAAAATGAAACGAAGAAAATCATTTATTACTTTTTTTTTTTTTTTTTTTTAAAAAAAAAAAAAAGACCAGGTGTGACAAATGAGATCTACAAAAGTGTTTGCTAAAAGTAGCTTTAGGTATTTTTATCTATTTAAATAAAGGGATAGAAATTAAAGAAAAATAGGCAATGTTTAACCTTCATACCCAAAAAGTATCAAAAAGGCAGTTATTCTCTTGACACTGCTATTATTATACTATAGTATACTCTTTTGATTCCCTCAACAATGTTTACAAGATGATAAAATATGCAGACCAAGTATGTGATATTTATTATTTATCTTTTATCTATATAACAAATGCAAATGTCAGTGTGTCAATGTGTCACACTTTTTCAAATTAACACCAAGAGGCCATAGCCCAACATATCATGCCATTTTGGAATCAGGCCGATTCCATGAGCAAATTAAAAACATTCCGGGCTGGATCTGGACCCACATTCCTGAAATTTAGGAGTCCCAAGTTTTGTATAATAACAGTTTTTATAACTTGAAAATAAACTTGAGAATAATCAAAATTCGTTGTGAAAGTTACCCATGAAAAAAAATTGTTTGTACAGAAAGTAAGGACCTACATACATCAAATTGTCTTTAAATTAAATGGCAGCAGAAAAATTATCATTGAACTTTTAAAAGGTAAGCTTAAATATTAATGGAATACTTAGGTTATATACCATATCTATGAACATTAATGGGTATGTCCCAATCCTCATAAATATGTTGGACACTGTTGTAAGTGGGGGTAATATGCTGTCTAAGTAGTCCACCACTATCAGTGGTTTACCTATTTCACGCCGCTGGCAAGTATTGTATTTTGTTGATGTTATAAAGATTACCATTCCATTTCCAACCTCCATTTTGGTTATTCCTCATTCAGTAACCATTTCTAGGTTACAACAACTTAAATGCAGTGATCAATTTTGAGTTCTTCTGTAGTTTATTGTTGCCTGTCACATCTACTCCTCCCTACCTATTGTGATGAAGGCCCAATCAAGAGCCCTCTGCAGGAACTAGCTTAAATGATGTCTAATAGAATGGCTTTTAAGCTAGTAAAAATATAAATTTTAAAAATCTTTTTATTAAAATTATATATAAAAAATTACAAAATTGTCAAAATATGTAAACCAACTACAGTGTAACCCGGATATAAGAGAGTTGTTGGGACCGGAGAAGAAGTCTCTTATATCAGGGTTTCTCTTATATCCGGGTTTGGTCTATTTTATATACATTAACACAGGCTCTAATTTGGGACCTGAGAAAATCTCTCTTATATCCGGGTTTCTCTTATATCCGGGTTACACTGTACAAAGCAATACTTATTAATAACTGTAGAATAAGAAAATTTAAATAAACATGACATAAAGTAAAAGAATGTTTGGTTCAGAGGAAGAAATGCTCTCAACTGATTTTAGTGAATTTATACAGCAGCTCCCTTTTCAATTAGGTTACAAAGACCAATGGTAGCAATTGAGCAAATCTGACCATAATGCTATATCCTTTATTTTTCCAAACACTGATAGACCATCATCTTTATTTACATAAACTCATATGAGATGGAATAAGATTTGAATTTCTTACATCAAGCCTTGTCAATTATTATTTTTCTTGCTTTTTTTTCCACTAAAATAGCATTTCTTCCATCTTATTTTATCTTTTTTTTTAAAAGCTTTTTCCATCTTATTCCACTAGTAGTATTAGATGGAATAAGATTTGAATTTCTTACATCAAGCCTTGTCAATTATTATTCATTTTTTTTTAAAAAGCATTTCTTCCATCTTATTTCTCTTGCTTTTTATTCCACTAGTAGTATTAGATGGAATAAGATTTGAATTTCTGACATGAAGCCTTGTCAATTATTATCCATTTTTCACTAGGATTTCTTTCATGTTATTTCTCTTGCTTTTTATTCCACTCGTAGTATTAGATGGAATAAGATTTGAATTTCTTACATAAAGCCTTGTCAATTATTATTAATTTTTCACTAGGATTTCTTTCATCTCATTTGTGTTTCTTGCACTGCAGACCCCCAACCACCATGCCACATCTGCTAGAAAGTAACATTGATTAGAAACAATGTTATTCATGTTTTTCATTTTCTCTTTTCAGTTCTCGACACAGCTGGACAAGAAGAGTTCAGTGCAATGCGAGAACAGTATATGCGGACTGGGGAAGGATTTCTACTGGTTTTCTCTGTGACTGACCGGAGTAGGTAAGTAATTCTTTTTTGACAATCTCCTGCCCTGTCTAAAAATAATGTCCAAGCACATGACCAATGGAAGTGAAAAGTCCCAGTCTTTCAAGGCTTGATCCCCAAAAGTAGAATTTTATGGCTATCCCTTTCCAAACTTTCAAATATTGCTGCTTATTTGAAATATTGCTTCATGCTCCACTGTTGGGAGTCACCACTGGTTACGTGGTTACTGGTTAGAACTGAAAAAAATTTTTTTAAGAGTTTATCTATTTCTTTATTCTTATTAACTTAACTGTTTACTTTTACCAGTCATGCCACCTTGTAATAAATTAGATGCTATCAGTATTTATCTTTGTCTACAATTTCTTTGATATATGAACACTGTAACACACATAATCAAATTTACACCATTTTCACATACACATTCATAGACACACGCACACACACATTCATTCACAAATTTATGTACACACATTCATTCACAAATTTATGTACACACATTCATTCACAAATTTATGTACACACATTCATTCACAATTTATGTATACACACATATCCATTCATAAATTTACACACATCTATTCATAAATTTACACACCCACGTTCATTCACAAATTTAAGTACACACCTCCATTCACAAATTTTTGCACATGTTCATTAAAAAAATTATGCACACACACATTAATTCACAAATTTGTGCATACACACACAATCATTTAGACACATACACTTTAATTCACAAATTTACGTGCACACAAATTCATATACAAATTCATACACACATTCAATCACTCACAAATTCACACACATTATATATACAGACAATCATACCTTTATACCCAAATGGATGTGCACTCATGCATATACAAACTCAAACACTGAAACAGTTTTATAAACGTAATAAAAATAAAATGTTTTCCTTTGGTTAATAAAAATTCTGTTAGTTTTAATCAAATCTTTTGCTCAATATTTACATTCCCCAAAATTTCTGATAGAAGTGAGCTTTACAAATTACTTTTGGAAGCATCTACAGTCAAGATAAAATTCTCACATAAAATAAATTTGATGACAAATTGCAAATCTGAAAGAAAATCCTGGTTTCTAAAGATTTAACTTATCAATTACATGATAAAGGAGGTAGAGACTTGTCAGATGTTTTCTAAATATTAGATTTGATATGAAATTGGCAATAAATTGGTAAAATAAAAATTCTGTTTATGTTAACACCAGTGACAAAGAATGTTAACCTTTTTGCTATCTCACCTGTTAAGTGCAAAAATATGTTGGTGCTTAAATGTGTTAATAATTATTTTAGGAGTATAGTTTTTTATGCAGATTTTGGTTTCAAATTTGTAAACCAAAAGTCATGCACTAAATGCTGATATGAAATTCCTCGAAATTATTTGAGCTTCAGACATAAAATTAAACAATTCATTCAACTTGACAAAATAACAGAAATTTGTTTCAGCATCTGAAAAATTGGAAGTTAGATTTCAAAATATAAAATTTCTCAAAAATTTTCACAGGCATCAGTTTGAAAAAACAAATAAGTTTCACTATTTCAGACTATAAGTTTATTCAATCAGCCTTAAATATCCTATTGTTATTCTCTTTTAATAGTGACTGCATTTAACATGCAGTCACTATTTGCACTTTGACTATTATCAATCCCAATACTTACTTTGTTATTCTTTTTCTAAATAACTCGGCGGGAAAGTGAGGTTATTCCTTCAGCCAATATTCCCACTGCATACGTCCCTAAATATCACATTGTTATTCCCTTTCCAAATACTTCAGCTTTCTCATTGAAAAAGTGAGCCTTTTTCATCAGCTAATACTTAATAGATCTCTATAATTGTGCTATCAATTAGGATTGAAAATAAATCAATTGCATCTTCAAGCTACATATTTACCATATCTATCACTACCTTTTATTTTATTTTCATGAAAACTAAGTCCATATCTACTGGACCCATGACAAACCTCAGCCTTCTTATGAGAATATGAGCAGATATGTCATAAATTGATGGTCATTGTCAATTTCATATCAATATTTCATTTCATATTCATGACAAGCCTTCTTATGAGAACATGAGCAGGTTTATTTGGACTATTGTCCTCATCTTTGTCGCCATATTTATTACAATGTTTCGGCCGTTGGTTGGAATGTCGAACTGAACCCTTTATTTCACTCACTGAAATAGACTGTTCTAGTTCCACGTGCCATGTTTTTTTAATGAATGTCAGTTATCTCCTGTTAATTGACAGATGAGCAGGTATGTGACAAATTGATTGCCGTTATTAATTTCAATGTTGGTATAATTTTTGGCCAGTTGTACCCTTTCTAAAAAAAAAATGTGTGTATTTGAAAGAACATCAGATATGGAATTAAACCCTTTTGCAATCTCCTGACAGATATTTGTTAATATATGAGCAAATATTTTACAGTCAATAAATCATGAAATTTAATTCCTTGCACATTTATCTCTATGATAAATCAGATGATTATATTTCCAGCAAAGTTTTCTCTGATCATTAAGGTCACTCACTTTGTAATTAATGCTTTGTCTTAAAGATCTTGCTTTCTCAACAGCTTTGTCATTTCAAAATTTGTCTTCCTTTTTTTTTTTTTCTTTTCTCATTCAGTAAATGTGTCCCCAAAGCAGACATTGAATATTGTGCTTTTCATTCATACTTTTCTTTCTTTTTGTATTTTCCTGTAAATCAATTATTTAATCACTGTCTTAAGCTGCAATCTGAATTCAATTCCCTCTTTTCTTTTTTTACCATTGTAACAGAAAAACTCTTTCAACGTATCTCAAAACCTGGAGTCCATACCACAAATTTTATTTTGAATATATGTCAGATGTGTGTGTTTTGTGTGTATGCATGTGTATGTTTTGTGTATATGCATGTGTGTTTTGTGTGTTTGTCCTGTGTGTTTGTGTGTGTGTGTGAACCTGACAAAAAGGAGATCTATATTATTGATATTCTGTTAAATCTGAAAGAATTTTTTTGCCATAGAATAAAAAAAAAAATCTTCACAAAAAATCTTCTAAAAATTTCTTCCCTGGTCAGAAAAGACTAGTTTTTGACAATGATTTAACAGATTGCGACATCTATCAGAGAGATGAAATTTAAATTTTTATTATTGCATTATTCCAAAATTTCATCACATCAGCAGATAGCTATTAATGTCAACAACTGAGCACAAATAGTTATTAATTAAAAAAATTAGTAATTAATATATGATATTATCCATAAAGAATGTATAAGAATGTCATTTTTGATAAAAGTTAAAAAAATAACCATAAATACATAAAATAGCATATATTGTCAAAAATTCCTTTATCCACAATATAGCTATTTGTGCTATGTTATAAATGCTTATTACCTAAACAATAATAATACTGAATAAATCTTTTTTAAACATTAAAGTATATTTAATCAAATCTCCCTAATAACTGTCACTATCTGTAAAAAGTAATTTCATTATACTCAATAATATTTTAAAAAATAGAAAATTGTGAAGAATTATTTACTGTAATATCTGAATGGAATCCCTCATCAGCTTTCTTTAATGACTTTACTAATGAAAATTTATGTCTGACTTTCAGAAAGATTTTACAAGTATATGGATGCATAGAGGATGTCATGGTTAGCAATTTGGAAAGAAAAATTGTTGAGATGAAAGTTTTTACTTTCACTTTCATGAGAAAGATATAAATCTATTTCTTCTCCCCTAGCTATGGGTTAAATAATAAAGCTGATTGGGTGCTTTTGCTTCAAGGTTATCTTACCCTAGACAACTCCACTGCCACAACTGCTGTACATGTGGTGCCACTATGTCTTTAATGGGTTACAGGACTCGTGACATGATGTAACAAACATTTACCTTGAAATTAATTTCTGTTCACAATATGATTCTATTTAGGATAGCTCATTCATACCAATACATTTTGCTTCTTTCTACATATTTTTTTTAACAAAATATTAATGGTTAATTTGCTTTCTGTCTGAAGAGCAGCAAAATTTTAATTGAATTTTGTTTACAACAAGAGAATATATTTTGTTAATTTAGTCAAAAGCCAAATTTTCTTTTTACATGGTGACCTGAATCCAAAATACTTTCATTCTCATTATCATCCCAGAGCCCAATACCAGTTGGTGTCATCGGCATTCTGGATTATCTCTCTCCTGTAGGATTATACATAGGTGCCGAAATCTATCTTTTTTTTTTTTTTTTTTACAGACATGGAATCTGCATCCAATGTCTACCAGCTTTGTACTGGTGAATAAACGGTTTTTAATTCAGAAGTGTTCTCTTTCTAGTCTAGTTGCCAACCACAGCTAGAGAATGTAGTCTACCCTGCTATTTAATATTATCTGCACACAATGACTAACCATCATTGTACAGCTTCAGGTGACTAAACGGTTTCGAATTCAGTTATCTTTCTCCTAGACTAGTTGCCAACCCCAGCTAGAGAGCCTAGTCTACCCTGCTATTTAACCCATAACTGGGAAGAGCAAAAATGGATTCATACTTTCCCAAGTGTATTTTTCCAAAATTGAATGTAACAAATTCGATTGAAGTTCAAATCAGCAAGCCAACATTCAAAATAGATGATCACTTTACAAAATAATATTATAAAAATAGATTATGAGTTAAAAAAGAAACTTTTCTGTTATTTCATCATATGCTTGTTTTTATTTTTGATATTTTGTCAATGTCTTTTTTATTTTGTAGTTTTGAAGAAATCTACAAATTTCAAAAACAAATCTTAAGGGTAAAAGACCGAGATGAATTTCCAATGATTCTAGTGGCAAACAAAGCAGACTTAGATGATAACCGATTGGTAAGTCTTTTAAACATACATACATATATATATATATAATTCTGATTTCACTTTTTCCATTAACATTTGTTCAATGCTTTTCATTGCAAGAGATGAGTGCTCAATATTTCCATGTTGACATCTTCAGCTGCCATTTAAAATTTGTCTGCAAGGCAATAAAGCCTCTAAGACACAAGGAGTTACTGAGTGTGAAAAAAATAAGAAAAAATAAACATTATTAAGGAGTGAGAACAATAAAGGAAGAGGAATCATGAAGCCAGTAGATAACAATTGTCATTGCATTTAAATTTTTGATGATCAAAGTTAACTAGGAAGCCAGAAGACAGTTCCACAAGTGAGAAGTGCAAGAAAGAACGAGACCTGGTTTCCAATTTAGTATTGTGCTTAATTTTATGAAGCAAAGTTCATCAGAACAATTACTATGAAAATATTTAATAGAAAAGGCACAGGGAAGATACATTACAAGAGTGGGAAAGTGACTGAAACTCAGATGCCAGGACAAAACCAATAACATTGCAGATTCTCTTCATCAAGAATCTCTAAAAAAAAAAATTTTTCCATGTGAATATTTTCTTAACAATTTTTGAGAGGTAATAATGATTTTCAGATACTGATAAACCCATAGCTGGAGTAAAGAAAATAGGTAAATTCATACATGGATATTTACATGTAAATGAATGTAATTAACCTGAATGCTCTCTGTTTTATTATTCCAAGTTGTTATCCATCCCACTATCTGCACATCCAAGCTTGCTATGCCTAGTACTCCCAAGCAGTCACCCATCTAGGTACTGATGAAGTTCAACATTGCTTAACTTCGGTTCATTGAACTTTAGTCTCCCATTCAACAGAACTAATGTGTTCCTTGATTCTTTATTATTATCTAAAAAAAAAAAATAAAAATAAAAAAAAAAACAGAAATGGTAGTTTGTCTTTAATACATTTTCAAGACACCAAAGACCATTTTGTTTCTGTGCCTTTCAAAACAATATTTAAGTTAAATGGCTCTTGCAGAATGTTATTTCTTTCATCTTAATTTCAGTTGCTTTTTATTGCAATGACTATATGCAAGATGATCATTTGACAGCTGTTAAACAGCATAGACTAGAAAACAAGAACTGTCACCCAGTGGCACACAGTTTTGCATCCCATTCTCCCCAGAAAGCCTGTCTTGCCATGACAACTGTTCTACAAATCTAGCTACAGGAACCAGTGTTTATGGAGGCACAAATCTAACCCTATACCTTTAGCGTTTATTTTATTTAGATGCTTGGAATGGTATCTATAGATGTCCTTATGCCAGATATACAGAAGCATATGAGTTTATCCCATAATGGGAGAGAGTTTGGAAGAAGAGTTTCTGAAACTTCTGGTACTTTGGACTTGTTTTGAAAAATAATTTAATTAATGACCTTTAAAAAGGTGCTGCAGCATACCTACGATCTTCTAATGTCACACCAGCATGGTGCAGCATACCTACGATCCTCTTACAGCACATTAGTGTACTGTAGCATACCTACAATCTTCTCAGAGCACACCAGCATGCTACAGCATACCTACGATCATCTTACAGCACACCAGTGTACTACAGCATACCTACGATCATCTTACAACACACCAGTGTACTGCAGCATACCTACAATCTTCTCAGAGCACACCAGCATGGCAAAGCATACCTATGATCCTCTCACAGCACACTGATTGAAAATCACTGCTGTAGAATAAGATTTTGTCAGAATGTCTCGATCAAGGGGAGATAACAAAGGCTTGTCTATCTCGGTTTGGATTTGTTGGGTCTAATATGCTGCCTTTTTATTTTTCTAATTTATTTTAATAAAGGACTTGAAATTAAGTTTGAAATATTAGTGCTAATCAAATGGTACTTGTCTGAAATATCTGAGATGTAAATGTTAGTAATACTAAACTAATAACAATGATAAAACTAATAAAATGAGGTTGTACAAGAAAGCCGTAGATGTCATGATAGCCAATTTTACTTGTCAGAATCTATCTTACACGCTTCTGCTTTGAATATTGTTGCCACATAGTCTAATGCTCCTGCTATATATTTAGAGATTCTTGATAAAATCCAATGAAGAATCTGCAATGCCATTGGTCCTGTCCTGGCATCCCAACTTCAGTCCCTTTCCCATTGCCATAACTTAGCTTCCCTTTGTCTTTTCTATAAATACTTTCATGGTAATTGTTCGGATAAACTTTCTTCTATAGTACCCAGATTTTATGAAGTTAAGCACAGTATTAGATTGGTTGTTTGGTTTCATCATTTCATAGTTGAAATGGCTGCTAGATGTAACCATAAGTTCTATGCTAACAGTTTCTTCTCTCGCACTTCTTACTTGTGGAACTCTCTCAGTCAAATTTGATTTTCAAAAATTTAACTGCAATGTCAATGGTAATCTACTTCCTTAATACTTGTTCTTTTATTGTCCCCTCTCCTCAACAAAGTTTTTTTTTTTTTTTTTTTTTTTTTTTCTCATATTCTCTAACACTCAGCAACCCCTTGTGTTTTAGTGGCTTTATTGCCATGCCTGGGGTGAAATTATTAAAAATTACAAATTAATATAAGAATATTTGGAAATGACTTTGAAAGAATGTTTTTAGCTTTCACTCCATTGCTGAAATTTCTATTTATTCATTATTTCCTCTAAAAAAGATAAATTGGTTCCATGAAGAAAAATACAGCCATCTTGTTTTTCTCTATCAATTGAATGCTGAAGACAAAGTGTAGGCATTACTTTTATTAATAACTTATTTTATTTCCAGCTTTACAATCATTTCTTTTTTTATTTTTTTTATTAGGATGTTCTTGTTATCTTCATCATTGGGTTTGCTTTCATTAATATGTAATGAATGAAATAAGCAGCTATGGTGGTTCTATCTATCAATAGAGTGCTGCTTCCCTGCTCTTCAGAGAAGAGTACTGCTTCGTGCCCCTCGGAGCAGAGAGCTGCTTCTGTGGGTACAGGACAACTCAGGACCCAAAACAACGCAGCACTAGAAAGTTATTTTTATAACCAAATAAAAATAATTCATTAAAAATCAAAACCTTAATTATCTGTCTATATTTCTGAGATAAGGTATTATGTACATTATTTACATTATTTGGTCTATTGTCCTCATCTTTGTTGCCATATTTATTACAACGTTTCGGCCGTTGTACGCTCTGGCCATGTTTAATAGATGTTAGTTATCAGTTATCTCCTGTTAATTTCCCTCTGAAAGTTCTCCACTGCCTTAACCAGGTATTGGACTCACACTCTTTGGGTCCTGTCACTGGATCTAACACCTTTTTCTACTGTGCCATGTGTCCTTGTGGACATCTGTGTATGAATTTCTGGGTATTATAAACCTAATGTCTTCAGCAATCATTTTTTTTACCAGAGCTCATATTGCAATTTTTGTTGTTATTATCGTTTTTCTCTGGCACTCCTTATTACTGGCTCCCATATTGTATTCATTTCTATGCTTGGTCGGCTCAGGAGATTTTGTGGCCTAGCATATGTGCTGATTTCTTAAGTTCACAAATTTTCCAGTGGTGTTATTTGTCTATGATCTCAACCTGATCCCACAGAGGGTGGTGATCTCCCTTCTCTCTCTATATGTGGTCAGCCACACCTGATTTTTCCACTTCCCCTCGTGTTACGGCCTTCTGGTGTTCTTGAAGCCTTACCTTAAGAGGGCGGCCTGTCTCCCCTTTATATTTTTTTCTGCAGCCGCCACGGGATAGCGTACACACAGTCTTTAGTCATGTTCTAGGTGGGGGTCTTACTCGGGAGAGATATCTGCAAAGTGTCGTCAAGCTTTTGAAGGTTGTCCTGATGTTATATGGACTGCAGATCCTTTGTATTTTCTCTGATAACCCCTTCACATAAGGCAGACAGACTGTTTTCTGAGTGTTGTTGTCCTCCTCTTGTACCCACCTATCCCAGTTTTTTGGGACTGCTGTCATGTACCTAGGGTAGTTGTTGTGTTGTAAGGTACTACTTATACTGACCAATTCTTTATCTAATGTCTCTGGATCGTCACTTTGCTTGGTGTTGTAAACAGCGGACGATCCCTTTCTTTACACTGTATGGATGGTGGGAGTTGAAACTGAGGTATTGTCCAGTGAATGTCGGTATACGAATGTCTTGAACCCATGCTCTGTTTGAGATATTAGAACAGGAATGGGAGTGTGTTGTTACTCTCTTTCTCCATTGTGAACTGTATTGAAGGTCTTATTGAGTTCACATGGTCCAGTAGAACGTGAACATCTTCCTTTAAAACTACGTCTTATTGCAGGCATGTGTCTCTATGTTTGCCTTGTTTTTTATCTTCTGAAATGTTTTTATATTTTCAGGTCAGTAAAGACGAAGGCATGGAACTGGCCAAACAGCTAAAAGTTAGCTACACAGAAGCAAGTGCCAAAAACAGAATGAATGTTGACCAAGCATTCTATGACTTGGTTAGAATAATCAGGTATGTATTTATAACTGGGGTGAACCAAACTCTACAGCAGGTGTCACCAAACTACGACCCACAAGCCAGATCCGGGCCTTAACGTCAGTTCATCTGGCCCGCTACTTCACTGTGCTACAAATTAGCTAAAATATAATTATTTATATGGAATTATCAATAGATTGTAGTTAAACTTTCTATGTAGGAAAAATTAAAATAAATGTAAATAAAATGCCAAAATTTGGCCCGTCTGAATTTTGCATCTGACAATCATAGAAGTTTTAGGAAAATCAGTGAAATAAAAAATTTGGCAACTTTTGGTAGTGCTTTTTGTGTAAGTACCGACAATGAAGTTTCTAAGAAAAGCGATTATGAGCCTGCTGGAGCACTTATGTTTTAACTTGCATTGCCATGTTTAAACTGGTTTGAAGAGTGCCATATATAAAAAGGACCGACTTCAGCGAATTACACCGTATATTTTGCTTGAACTTATAAAATCTAAAGTATGTAAAGTCAGCACATGTAACGAGGTTGACTGATGAACATTTGTCTTGGTTGGATGCAGTAATACCAAAACGAATATTAATTATATCTTAAAAGGTAAACGCCAGTTTTACAAATCTCACTAACCTTTTCTGCTGCTTAGTTTGTGAGGTTCAGATATGTACTCACTTGGTGTGATATAACGTTTATTGCTATTGTCGTCACCTTAGATAATTTTTTAGTAAATAAGTATGTTTGTTGTTTTTATTTTTTGTTCATTCAGTGCCTTGTATTGAACAAAATGATTATCTGGCCCATGCTTGTCATTTTCTCAGTTATCTGGCCCTCTGTGAAAAAAGTTTGGTGACTCCTGCTTTAGAGGGAAGTTGTGTACAATGGTAAAAGAGGCTTTTAAACAGAATCAATGAAAACTCAGCAGATATTTGTAAAGGTCTTGATGTTAATCTGCCTGAAAATGTTGCTACAAAATTTGATCTAATATTAAAAATCATTCATTAGCCGTAATGCAGCATTTATATAACTACTGCAGTTTGGTTTGGTTTGTTTTATGGCATATCAACCTGGATGGGTTATTTAATGCCGACAAAATGTTTATTGCTTGTAATTTTTTTTTTATTAAATGTATTGCTGGTAAAAAATTTTTCCCTTTAAAAACTTATTTCTGGTAATATTTTTTCTTCAAAAAAAATTTTTTTCACAAGTATAACTGGTAATTTTTTTTTTTTTTTTTTAAAAATGTATTGCTGGTAATAATTTTTTTTTTTTTTTTTTTTTACAAAGTATTTCAGGTATGCTTTTTACCTCAGTTTCGGGGTTAACTATTTGACCATAGCTGGGCCCCTAACAGGTGCTACCACCCCAGGTCAGGGTGGACCTGAGAACACCAGCAATTAAGAGGCTGTTCCATGCTCCTCAAAGCCTCCTGATCAGACCATGCTGTTGGACATAGTTTATTGTTTTTTAAGACAGTTTGTTCTATTCAATGTTCTGGGTTTTTCTTAAGTTAGGGTTATTTTAGGAAATATAAATATATTCCTTTTATTGACTAAGAAAACTCTTGGTTGTTCATCCTGGAGAAAAGCAGTGAACAATGCTAAGAGAGTCTTTGAACAGAATCATGTTGTGCATGCAAATCTCAACAGAGATCTTTGTAAGAATCTTGATGTTAATTTCCCTGAAAATGTTGGCATAAAATGTGATCTACCGTCTGATGAATGTAGGACAGACCTAAGTCAGGCAATAAAAAGAATCATCAAAGAGAGAAGTTATTCAATACATGCTATGAAGCATTTATATAGCAACTACTGACAAAGACACCCAATGTTGCCGCATCTGCACAAAACAATGTATGACCATAGCAAGACTAAAAAGCTCACATCCACATTACCCATATTTGAGAATAGATTCATTGATGGCATTGCACAAAGTCACAGCCATTATTTAGATAAGTAAATATTTAAAGTTTTGTTTTCTTTTCAAGAAAGAAAAACTACAAAAATTATTCTAACCTGATTAGACAAACAAGAAAAGTTTACAAATTGTAACTTTTTCTTTTTTTTCATATAACTGTGTAATAAAGATTTTGCTATTGGGAGAAAAGCCGGAGTTTTTCGATTAAATTGAGTATGCTGCCAAAATTAAGCAAGTACAAAGATTTAAATATCTAATAAGTGATTTAAAAGAGGATGGAAACTGCAACACTGAAGTCTGATGGTGCATTGGGGTAGTGAAAAATGCGTTCAAAAGCTATGCAAAGTATTAAGAAACAGGAAAATTTTGTTAGAAACAAAGAAAAAATTACTGAACTGTTATGCAATATCAGTGATCTTATATGGCACTGAATGCTGGACACGCTCATCGATGATGAAGAAGAGACTTGAAGCAACAGAAACAAAAAAAAGAATACTGAACTGTTATGTAATATCAGCCCTCCTATATGACAATGCTGGACAATCTCCTCAAAGATGAAGAAGAGACTTGAAGCAACAGAAATAAAGAAAAGAGTACTGAACTGTTATGTAATATCAGCCCTCCTATATGACAATTAATGCTGGACAATCTCCTCAAAGATGAAGAAGAGACTTGAAACAGCAGAAATATGGTTCTACAGAAGAATGCTTGGAATATCATAGACTGAACATGTGATCAATGATGAAGTTTTAGAGTAGTTTTCAGAAAGAGGAAAGAGGGTTTAGAAAATTTGATACACACAGGACATATTGAAGGCAAGAGGGACAGAAGAAAGCACACCTAACCTACTTAATGAGCTTGTGTGAATTGCTGGCAGAACAGGGATTAGGAGAGATAGTGAAACAACAGGAAATTGTGAAGAACCTTGATCACGTACATCATGATGGGACAAGATACATAGAAGAAGACTGCAGCCATTAGTCTCCCTTTCTCCACCTTGGTCAATGCTTTCTTTGGGGTCATATTGCTGAGTAGGAGGGCCAGGAACAGAGATTTGTAGGAGGCAGTTGAGCATTTCAATAGAAGCAAAAAACATAATGCATAATTGTGGCTAGATTGATTTGAATTTTTTCACCAAAAATTGACAGAAAAAATATTTTCTTGCTTTCTTTATGAGTAAAATTATATCTCACAATTAGATTCTAATGTTTTTCCTATTTAGAGATAAAGAGAAATACGTAAATTGAAATCCTTCGGCCTTCATTTTTCATTCAAGTTTCATCCACCAATTTAAAAAAAAAAAAGCACTTAAGCTTTATTTGTTTTGTTTTTTTTTTTGTTTTTTTTTTTTTTGTCATTTCTTCTTTTTCTTTTTTTTTAATCAATTCACCTCAACCAAGGCAATAATGTCACTAAGAATGCAAGGGACTACTGGGAATGAAACAGAATGAAAAAAAAAACTTTAGGACACACCACAAACCGAATCCTAAACAGAAATCCTGGGATAAACCTCTACTCCTGTTCAAAATCTGTTTCTTATTGAGAACCGTCCTGGGTATGATGATAAACTACATCCACCTCCAGGGTAAGACGATAAACTACGTCCAACAGCAAGGCTTCTGATCAGGAAGCTTTCAGGAGCATGGAACCACCTCTTAATTGCTGGTGTTCCCAGGTCCATCCTGACCTGGGGTGGTAGCACCTGTTAGGGTCCCAGCTATGGGCAAATAGTTAACCCCGAAACTGAGGTAAAAAGCATTATGAAAGTGTAAAAATAGGTTTTAATACCAGAAATAAATTTTTGAAGAAAAAAAACTATTACTGGCAATACACATTTTAAAATAATATTACCAGCTATACATTTTGAGGAAAAAAATATTACCAGAAATAGATTTTGGACAAAACAAAAATATTAACAGGAAAAAAAAAACTTGTCGGCATTAAATGACCCATTGAGGTTGATATGCTGTAAAACAAACCAAATCTATTGAGGAGAAAATGTAAATAAATAGTAAATAAAATTTCAGAGTTTTAGATGTTAGAAGTATAGAGTTGTAGACTTTAGAATGAACTGGAAACCCAATCCTAATCAGGAAACACAGAATAAATCTCGACTCCTGTTCAAAAGACTAGGGAGGAGTGTGAACAGGGCGATGGGCGAACATATCCACTCCTATTGAGGAGAAAAAGTAAATAAATCATAAATAAAATTTCAGAGTTTAAGTGGAGAGGTTAGAAATATAGAGTTGAAGTAGACTTCAAAAAGAACTGGTAAACCAATCCTAAACAAGTAACAAAAGAAAAACCTCTACTCCTGTTCAAAAAGAACGGAGTAGAGATCCATCATATTTGGGTTGAACCAGTCTGGGGGCTTCTCGGGTATGTGATGGTAAAATTTTAAAACACATTCCAACAACCCATTCTTTGATATTCTGTTATTTTGTTGCTTATTAGATCAGTATCATTTTCAACTCTCCAAAATCGACAGATGATCTGTATAAAAAAAGCAAAATAAAAAAGGGGGGGGCATGCCCCCAGCACAAATGGATACAGGTTAAATATCCTTTATCGGATATTCCAAAATCCAAAATTTTTTCAGGTGCTGACATGACTTGCTATGAATGGAAAATTTCCGAAAGCAAAGTTTCTAGGTGATGTGCACCTGTTGTAAGTGACCTCATCTGCCATGGGTAGGGGTTCCCCAACCCAGCTACATAAACTACACCTGGCGCCAGTTTTTTTGTTAGCAATCAACAAAGCAACACCTTCGTTCATGGATTATTTACCAGGTGTATTATTTAAAATGTCAAAAAGTCCTTCATTTAGTGATCATATTTTTTGTAGACATACAGAAAGTACAAAACATTATTTTTACATGAAATCTTAATTTCACCACTTAAAAATGCATGTATCACATGACTAGCATCATTACCCGTATCTGTACACAAAATTTATTAAATTTTATATAAAACTACTTTCAGGGTATATATGTTATTTATGTAAAACTACTTTCAGGATATATATGTTATTTATGTAAAACTACTTTTAGGGTATAAGTTGTGTTATGAAATGTAAAGGGATATTATGTTTATGCTTGGGTTCCATTCCTAAGATGCTTCATTTTATGGATGCTATATACAAAATAAATAGCCTGTATTTCAAAATCAAAAAAAATCTGAAAACCGAAGCACTTCTAGTCTCAAGAATTTCAGACAAAGGACTCTCAAACTGTTTTACACAGTTTGAAAAGAAAAAAAAAATCACAGGAATTCTCGTGATAAATAAGAGATAGAAATAATCACCATTCTCACTTGCTGACCATCACATTGCCATCCTGTGCCACAAGAGGCAAATCTTTTCTTTCTGTTAAAAAAAGAAAGTCCTGACTTTGTCATTGGAATTGATTACCAAATACCATAACAATTCCTTATTTTCAGTTAAGCAAAAAAAAAAAAAATAAAGGGAGTTTGAATTTTTCCATGAACTCTCACCAGAGAATCAAGTACGACATTCAGATATTTGCCCAAGAATAAAAGACCCTTTATTTTTATTTTTTTTGTTCAAACAATTAGCAAAGAGATTTTAGATTTCTTTGCTAATTGTTTGTAACAACCAATCTGCTGCCTGAACTATCTTTTAAATGGCCCACAAGGGGACTGGCTTTTTTTCTATACACATACAGAAAGGAAAGTACAAAAATTATTTTTATGTGAAATCTTAATTTCAGCACTTAAAAATCAATGTGAGCATTACATGAATAGTGTCATTATCTGTATGTACACAAAATTAATTAAAATTTTATATAAAACTACTTTCAGGCTATATGTATAAGTTGTGTTATGAAATGTAAAGGGATATTATGTTTATACTTGGGTTCCATTCCTAAGATGCCTCATTTTATAGATACTACTACCTTAAAAGCTGCCCTATTAATGGGTGGCATTTAAGCGAGCTCCTGCAAAATGCTCTTGATTGGGCCTTTGGCTTGTTCAAGAGTTTGAGTGTCCCTAAGTCTTTGCTTTTTATCAGCACTGGAAGCTCTCCTGGTTGCCATTTGATCTGGATTTTCATTTGCACAGGACTTTCTTTTCCTTGTTGCAGCCTTGGCTCTTTTGATTGCAATCTGATCCTCTGTTGGCAGAGATTTCTTTTTGTGAGGCATGCTGCTGCCATATGCGATAGGCAACAATAAATTACAGAAGAACAAAAAATTGATTGCTGCATTTAAGTATTGCATTAATATTTAATCTTACCTTTTAAACATTCAACAATAATTCTTCTGACGCCACTTAATTTTAAGACAATTTGATGTGCGTAGGTCCTTACTTTCTGTACAAACAATTATTTTTATTTCATGGTTGACTTTCTGATATGTCCTGGAAAGGGATATATTTGTTCAAAGTAGAAAGTGGTTGTTGACTACTGTAACCGGGTAGGACAATCTAGCAGGTAACCGTAATGGACTGGTCCTCGTAGGAGTGAATTTGAAATTCCTTCAGCAGAAAAAAAATCTAGAACCCGGTTCTTTTGTTGTCCTAGATAATACGTCTTCCCAAAGTGATTTATTGTCTTTTGCCTGTTGTTTGAATAACTTTTCAAACGACTAGTCCTCGTTGTAGTGGTAGGCAACAGACATAGGCAATAGACGAAGACAATAGGCGTCGTCCTGTACCTCCACATCAGTCTGTATTTATGGCTGACACCAGCCAATCATATTACTGTGAGGGGGAACCCAGGTGTATGCATATTCATTACATCACTTTCGCTGGATTTCGTAATTAATTTCAATCATTCCCAAATTTATTTTCAAGTTATAAAAATTGTTATCGTATAAAAAAATTGTCGCAACAAAATCATGTAAAAAAAAAAAAAAATGGCCAAAAACAATCAAGTAATGAAAACTTAGGAATCCAAAATTTTTGTAACATGAGCTATTGAAAGTTAAAGAGTTTTATCCCTTTAATTGAATACATTGTGAGACAATGACACACTGAGATATGCATTTATTATATAGATATACAAATTAAATAAACTGTATTCCAAAATCTGAAAAATTCTGAAGACTGAAGCACTTTCGACCCCAAGTATTTTGGATAAAGTCTTCTCAACCTGTACAATCAATATAATATTTATTTCAAACATAAATATGCTATCCATGTGAATGAATGCTACTTCCACAGAGTTGAATCACACTCATTTCCTCTATATTTGAAATCCTGTGTGGATGTTTCTTAAACCTTTCAAGTCAAGGGTCAATTATTATCTATTATCCTCATAACCTTCACCTTCTACCACCTTATTTCATTTGTATCCCACACTTTTTTTCATTTTAAGAGTAGCCCACTACCTTGAGGGGTTCTCAAGCCTTGTATCAGGTGAACTTTATTATATGCAAAAAAATCTTTAAAAAAATTTGAGACACTTGCTCTTGTGCATTGAACTAGTTTTCCGTTACATGAACTGGGTGTAGACATACATCATATCTGGGTTGAATAGGCCTTGGTGCCTCTTAAGCATGTGATAGTAAATCTAGCACTTGTGGGATATATAAGTAATTTTAATATTTATGTTGAAAATAAATGTTCTGTTCATATATATATATATATATATATATATATATATATATATATATATATATATATATATTATAATTCACATACTTGGACAATTCTGAGTACATATTCAGAATTATTTGCTCTATTGACATTGTTTGGGCTGTTGTCCACATCTTTGTTGTCATATTTGTGATGTTTCAGCCATTGTACACTCTGGCCTTCTTCAGGTGATTTGAATTTTGAACTGAACCCTTTGTCAACTGGGGTAGATTGTTCTCATTCCATGTGCCATGCCTCTTTCTGATGTCTCTGTATCAGTTATCTCCCTTTAACTCAATTCTCCAAGTATTTTTTTTTTTTTTTTGTTCACCTCAGCTGTAGCTAGGTATTGAACTCACAACTCTTTAGGTCAAGTCACTGGATTCAACCGATGTCACTGGGCCATGTATGTTTGAATATAGCAACAAGATGAGGACAACAGTCTGAACAATGTAAATAGTGTAAATTGTTACAATACCTCATATAGACAAATATATTCAGTATTATTGTACTCAGTTTAGTCAAATTGTTATTTTCACACCAGACAAAGTTACTTTTTCCTTTGCTTTCTTTCCCATGAAATGATTATTAATTGATTTTAATCATTTTATTTTTATTTATTCATATTTCTTATTTATTTACAACCGATGTGATAATTATTTATGATTATCCTGGATTTGTTAGCGGCAATTATTTTCCAAAGAACATTTTAGCAGCAAAGAGATGAAATATTTGTTTATTAAAACATTTCAATATATAACTCTTTAGAATTACATTAGCACATTCAATTTTAATTACATTAATTAACCTATTCTAATTATAAGGAAATGATCACTATTAAAAAAAAAAAAAATAAGTCAACGAAACTTTACATAGACATTGGAATGCAGTTTAGTTTGTTCTGAGTTCACAGGAGATGCAGTGGTTGTTTACATATATAGTGCTCTGATACTGATATCCAGTAAAGGGAGATCACTTGTGACTGGAAGCTGAGATGTCTCTGAAAAACAACACCACCATGAATACACACACACACACACACACACACATCTGAATGTTACTGAGAACAAAAGTAATATAAATTTTAACATACACAGCATTAATTCAAAAGAAGGCTCAATACCAAGAGTAGAGCAATAATTATTTATTATAATCAACCATCATGACCATTTTTGATTCTCACCAGTCAAGATGCATGCGCATTGAAACAAAAATGCATCTTTGTCATGTGTAATTTGTTTTGTCCACATATATATATATATATATATATATATATAAAGAAAAATATACGGAAAAAACAAACAAAAATCCTAATATGCAATTATGCTGTTTTAATGTTAATATAATGTCAACGTCGGACGTTTCGGTCTAGTAGACCATCTTCAGGACATATTCATAAAACATAATTAACATTAGACTATATTTAATTCAACATGAAAAGACGATGGACAAAAGAGTAAGACTAATCAAAACAGACAACTGAAATTTTTCAAGATCAGCGTTCCGTTTCAATATGATCACGTCGGCGTCACGTGGGCGATGTTATGTTGTTGTATATTTTTCTTCATACTGTCGGATCTATATCCATATATTTGCTTACATATATATATATATATATATATATATATTTATATATGAGAGAGAGAGAGAGAGAGAGAGAGAAAAGGAGGGAGATATACAGATAGAATTAATACAAATATAAAATTTGTCACTTAGCTGATTGGTGTTATCTTCAGCATCATCCCAAGTCTTGTATAAAGGCCCTTCAGCAATCACTCCATCCACTCGTCAGGGGATATTAGTAAACACTATAGGCTACTCTCTGCATTTCAAAAAATCGCCTAAAATTTGAAGGACGCATGCCTTTTTTCAAAACTAATTTCCTAGCTCATTTATGGTCAAAGGGACTTATTCTTCCATTAAGGATTTTATCATATTTTCACTCATAATAAAGATAAAATTAACCAATTACTGCATAATTTTGTCTTAAATTTTTAGCCTAGTATATCTTGCTAGTTAATGGTAATTTTATGATAGCTGGCAGATTTTAAATTTTAGGTATCTCTCTAATAAAATTGGACATTGTGCACTAATAGGTTAAATAGTTTCAGTATCCTAGATTAGTATGCATGAAGCATACTAATTATTAAATCCAGAGAGTGGCATCAGACGTTTGTCCGATAGGTGACACAGGGTGCGATGGGTAAATTGTCGCCATTTTATATTTTTAATTTCACACATGTGCATTGTTTCTTTTTGATTTTGTCAACTGCACAGTATAGTTGGGTCAGTTGGGCACCATAGGTGAGAAAAAGATCACCATGACACAATTCACTCTGCCAGAAATTTGGAAACTGCATGATGTACTGCTTGGCATTCACATCAGAAGCTTCAATATGAACATTTCAGAATGTTTGGGTGTTCATCTGAGAACAAAGCAGAGGATTCAGAAAGAGTTGGATGAGTCTTATGGTGATTATAAAGGTGCTTGGAGTGATCACTAGTGATGGTGACATTATGCCTCCATTCATCTTCACACAGGGCCTCAGACTCAACACGGAGGCCTACATCAAGTGCCTTGAGTGCTGCTCTAGGTCAAAAAGATGACTGCTAGAAAAACCTATGTCTGGCAACAGGACTCTGCACCATGCAACACAATCAGGAGAACCCACTCATGGCTGTCAGAGAATTTCTGCAACCATATCACCCCTTACATCTGCACACCTAACTCCCCAGACTACAACCCCCTTGATTATTATGTGTGGAGCGGAGTTGAGTGAGAGACCAACAAAACTCCTTTTAACACCAAAGATGAAGTGAAGGCAAGGATTATGGCAGCATTCACCAATTTAAATAAGAAGGCCATCCAGAATAGTTGCAGGAGATTCCAAACATCTGGAGGCTGTGATTGAAGCCAAGGGCGATTTTATTGATTAAATTTATTCTTTAGTATTTCAAGATATTTTTGTGTCATTTTGATAAATATTGCTGTTAAAATGAGATGTCAGTGTTATTTTCATTTTTGCGTAATTTAGACGACAATTTATGCAATGCACCCTGTATTAGTTTTTATTATTATTATTAATAGTTTGTATAATATACAGGGTGAGGCAAAATTCATACATCCTGGAGATGGGTGGGTTAATGGATAGTTTGAAGAGTTCTTGTTGAGTGACCACCAAGGTCACCAGATTTCACACCGTCAGATCTTTTTCTGTGGGGGCCATTTGAAATCAGTTGTTTATCAGACATGCCCAACAAATATTGAGAAACTTAAAAAAAGAATGAAATATGATGATATCCTGATGAGCAATGTAAACATAAAACATAGTCAGTCACAAGATAAGTTCTCTGAACCTTCTTTATCTGTTAACTATTATTGCACTAGTTTTCTTAAGTACTTTTTTCTTTTTTACAAATATCTGCTTTTCATTTAAAGATTTAAATTCTTGACATTTTAGGTTTTGTTTGTTTTTGTTTTTTTTCCAGGCATTATCAATTTGGGTTAAGATGTTATTATTAGTGTTGAGAATCATCTCCTAACCTCAAGGGGCAATGCGACGTGGTGTAATGGTTAGCAAGCTTGCCTCTTTAGATCAATTACAACTGAATAGCAAGTTAAATCTTCACTAGGTGCCCCATACTTCCAGCCTTGAGCCACATCTAAGCTTTGCTTAGAAAATCACCATCTACCAATTAGAAGTGATCTCCCTTTACTGGGCATCAGAATATCAGCACTAAATACATAAATGCTTACTGATTCTCCTGTGAACTTAGTCTTGAAGAATACATACACGCACATATATATATAATTATAAAAATTAATGGATTTTATTTTTTTAATCCAACATATTTTTATTACTTCAAACACTATTTTTAGTGGATATACATATCTGAGTAGATAAAATGAAATAATAATAACTCTCTTTACCTACTCCCTTCAAATTCAGGCAAGCTGAGGAAAAAGATGGAAAAAAATTTGTGTGCCTATGTGAAATTTTCATTGGTTCAAAGAAAATTTCACATGTGCTTGCAAATTTCTTTCCATCTTTTTCCTCAGATTGACTGAATTTGAAGAGAGTGTGTAAAGGGAGTTATTTCATACTCACCACAGAGGCTCCATTTTTTTAAACAGTGTTCTTTTTGTCTATTTGAGGCAAATAGAACCTTAATAAAGTATTGTTACTAATGAATAAAAACATTGAAGATTCTTTGGATTTTGTCAAGAGTCACTAGTTATATAGCAGAAGTGCCAAACTAGATTTGGCAGTAATATTCAATGCATGGACAAATTGACAAACTTATAAACATGTAAGATGGATTTTCAAATAATTTTTGACATCTAAATTTGACAGATATTAAAATCAGTCTAAAACATTGCTTTAAGTATGCAAAAGTAATTTTTTATGATTAATTTTCTTACAATAAAAACCAAAAGTAAAAGTCTATATTTGATATTTTCACTATTTTATCTGTTAAAACATATTGGAATGATTTTAATGTCAAAATAATTTCTTTTCATTTTGTAACCACATCCATCATTTACAGCATTCCTTTTCATGATGAAAAATACACTTTGTACACAACTTCCACTGATTATTCAGCTATATCTCCACTTTTTATACTCATTCTGAGCTAAACCTGAGTACTCACTCATGGTGGCTAAGAAACTTTAAGCTAAACCTTACTCACTTACAATGTATGCTTTAGTTTCATCAAATTTCCTAATCTACTATCTATATTTTTCATGTTGTCTGTCTGTATGTCTGTCGTGGGCATTTCTCACCCGATTTCGATGCAGTTTTCAACACAAGTTTGCAAATGGCTGCCGTAAGGACATGACAATTTTTGAGTTCGGAATCAGGTTCTGAAAAAATCGATAATCGAAAAAATTCTGCTTACAGAAGGAATGATCGCATTTCAACCAAATTTGACATTCTCTTAGAGTCTACTATTAGAAGTGTTGTCCAGAAGTTTCATGACCACGGACCCCTAAACAGCGCGGAAAATCGCTAAAACCCAAAAAAAACCGACACGCCCAGATTATGCCTGAACCGCATGTCAGTTTTTAGCAAAAACCGAGCGGATTTATGAAGAGGCCATTGGGAGTCATCATGTGAAGTTTCAACTCTGAGCACCCCCCAAACAGAGTGCAAATCGACAATCGGTCAAACCTTAAAAATGTTTTTTCCGGTTTTTTAAAGCTGATCATATTGTGTTTATTTTGTTTAGTTCTTTTTTTGTAACAGATTTAATGTTTACTATAGAGCTTAGAAAAAGTTGGCAGTGTGATATAGGCAAGAAGTAAGGCATGTAACAACATCAGCACGGCAAAGGGCACTCCTCTAAAGGCAAGGAAGGGCAAAAATATTTTAAGTCAAGTGATAGCGATTGCTGTATTAGTCGTACTATTTTTGAATCAAGCACGGGCAACGCCGGGCCATGCTGCTAGTATTATTATAAGGTTAGGTTTAAGACTCCAAGTTTTCTACATAAAATTGTCTCACGTGGATTAAAGCATTGGTTTGTGTATTTGGTGACAGTAATTGTGAGTTCAATCCCTGGGCCAGGTAGTGTGTACTTGGAGTCAGCAATAACTGAGCAGATATCTTTCCACATGGACAATGAATTCCCTGAAGGTTACCTGGATCAATATACACCTTATGAAAGCCAAACAACAAAAATGAGGACAATAGTTTGCATGCAAATAGTGTAAATAATGATAACTCCTCATCCCAGAAATTCAGGCAGAAGGCAATCAGGTAATGTTATGGACAAGCGTATGGTTGCAAGAAAGAAATACGACAACAGCAGAAATAGATTTACGTGATTTATTTCAATAGGAACATGTGGTTTTGGGACAGCTACCTTGTGTATAGTATTTTATTTTATAACAGTAATAAAAACAACAAAGATGAGGACAATAGTCTAACTATAAATAATGTAAATAACTTCTTATCCCAGAAATTATTATTATTATTTCTTTTTTTATTTCAGGAAATTCCAAGCTGAGGAACGTCCACAAGTAAAACAAGAAAAGAAGCTAAAGCGAGCCTGTTGTATCCTGTAGCATAGAAATCTATTTTATCCGACGCTTATTATGCAACCTACTCCAAACAACAACAACAACAACATCAAAAGCCTGTTTGTCTGTCTATAGTGGTTCTGTTGTCCATTGCTCAGAGCCTCCTCCTACTCCTCTTTTTGTCCCACCTGACCTCCTTAAACCCAAATATATTCGTTATGCAACACCACTGCTTGCCCAGCCATTTCCCTGGTGGCCCTGTATGAGTTTTAGACTGCTGCTACTGCTGTTCCCTGTAAATACACATTTTATATATTTTTCATGGATGTCATTTAATATATTATTGCAGAGTAATTTTTACACATTTTTTGCCTTAAACAAAAACCAAAAAAAAAAAAAAAAAAAAAAAAAAAGGTAACATCCAGACAAGCATAAAAAACCAAAAAAAATAATTATTAAAAGAAAAAAAAAAATATTCAAAAAAAGAAAAAATAAAGAAAAGAAAAAATCTAGAAAGAAAAAAAATGTAGGGACCATGCCTCCTATTCATTGAGTTTCAAAAAAGAAAAAAATTAAAACAAAAATTTTTAGCTTCAAACAAAAACTGCTAATCAACGCAGTTGCTTTATTTTTTAGGATATTTTCTAAAAAAAGACAAAAAAAATGACAAAATTTTATATATATATACATATATATATATATATACATACATACATAAATAAATATATATGTGTGTGTGTGTGTATATAATAAATATATATATATATATATATATATATATATAAATATATATATATATATATATATATATATATATATATATATATATATATATAAAAAAAAAAATTTCTATTATTATTATTAATTATTATTATTATTTTCCTCTTTCTTAATTTTTGTTTCGTTTGAAAACAAAAAGGAATATTTTTATCTATTTCTCATGTCTTCCCTGGCAAATCGGGTAAGACATAAACCTCTAAATCATGAAAGCTGAATTGCAAGTTATGAATACAGAGTTGTTTAAATATTACAAAGAACGGGAAGGTGGGTTTTGGGTTTTTTTTTTTTTTTTTTTTTTTAAACCTTTTTATGCCCCCGCCCCCTTTTTTTGTATCAATCTTTTTTCTTTTATTTTTTTCCTTCCTCGATTGATTTTATTTTTATTTCCTACAAATTTTTATTTTATAATAGAAAATTTTATAAAAAATATTTTATCACTATATTCCCCCCTTGCTGTTCAACAAACAACTAAATTGATCTATTTTTTTCCTTTTCTTTTTTCTTTTTTTCTTTTCTTTTTGGTGGGTGGGAATTATCTGAAATTTAATTTTTGTTTTTCTCAAAAACTAACCATCTAATAAGCACTCATTTTATTTCACAGATATTAGAGGTTGAAGATACAAAGATTATAGGAGAAATCATCTGAATATCGTGGCTACCATTTTTTTTTTTTTTTTTTTTCAAAAGATATTCATCTTTTGAATATGCTTCTGGCATTTTTCCCCAATTTATGCATATTTGAGGATCTTCCAGATGAAAATCTGATTAAGAGCCAAGAAAGTGGCCAGTTTTGAAGAAAATTGCCTTTTTTTTTTGTTCCAGTTATTTTATCACTGTTGTAATGATTATCAACATGTCCCTGAGTAAAATATTACTCAAAACTAGAAAAGACAAAAAAATTTCTAATGATCAAAAAAATTTGAATACCATTGCAGTTCAGTCAAATATCACGATAAATTAGCTGAAGAACAGAGTTAAACCCACACAAAAATACTTTTTTCATGAAAAATATTTGCCAAGAAAGAATATGGGTTGATGTTTTTTCAAATATTGTTGAAAAGATCATATGTAAAGTATAGAGAGAGAAAATTAAAAGTCCCTTAAAATATTTGGCAAATATCTCCATAAAATGGCCGTATAACACCAACTAAAATGTCCAATAAAAATATTGACTACGCATCACGGAAAATGGCAAATGCAGAAAAGGCAGACTGTGTGAATCGATATCCATTAATTGGGTTAATAAATAAAGGATATGCACACGTTCAGAAAATCATCTTCAGCATTATGGTCTAAACCAGTGTTTCTCAACCTTTTTTATTTCAGGGCTGTGCACTTGTAGAATAACTAAAACTCTGGGGGTGCACTTTCAATTTTAATAAGGAAAAATTAGTCATGAAATTTGAAAATAATAAAGAGTCTCCTGAGATAAGCATTTATTTTTATGACATTACATTGTATATTTAAGTCTGCTTGTGTGAAAACTGTGCTTGATGTGTCTTGATAACTTTTTGAATGATACACCTTACGTATTATGACTTGAGGAAAGATTTAATCCCTCCTTATTAAAGATTAAGGAATTTAACCTCCAGTTTAAAATATCAAATAACAAAGACTTTACTTAAACATGGAAGTCATATGCTTGGTGTTCCTAGCTCTTTTTATAAATAAAGATTTTTAAATATAAAAATAATTCATAAATTACTCTTCTTTTGACTTGAGGCACACCTTGCTACCTTTCAGGGCGCACCGATTGAGAAACACTGGTCTAAACAATGGCTTATGGTTTTAGAAGCCTTTAACCATGAACTATTGCATATTTTGTTACGTAAAATATGTAAAACCTCTGGTACATCACCTAATCATCCAGCTGATCCTCAAAATTGAATTAAATTGCAAAAAAAAAGTAAACAAAAAAACCCTAAAAACATTATTAGTGGCATGATTTCTTTCAAAAGGCAGGTAGCTAGCAGATTTCGTAACATGACCCCCCCAGTACCTCCAACCTCTACACATAGTTTCTACTCTCTCCAATTTTTCAAGGAATTTAGTATTGCTGCGATGATTAAGTCCTCCTTAAACTGTCTACATATCTAGTTTCTCTTTTCTGGAAATAATTTTCCCAAGACAATAGTAGATATGCTTGCTTTATTTTCTGGATACACTTCCACTTTTTTGGACTGTCTTCTTTTGATGAGGACAGTTGGAAAGAAGAAAATGGTGTAATGGTCAGTCATCGCAACAACAACAAAAAACAATTGTTTTCTTCTTTTTGCTTTCCGATATTCCCCACACCCCGCCTCTTTCTCCATCATCCCTGTGAAACAGTAATATTAGAGCCATGCAGAGGCTGGGACTACTCAGCACCCACTCCCCTCCTCTTATCCACAACAATTTTCACAATTAATATAACTACTACTACTACTGCTGTCAGCACTCCCACCCCTCTCCCATATCATTTTCCTTTCCTTCCAGTAAAACCAACCCGAAGTTGATTGGCTTCTAACAATGCCACTCCTTTATTGGGAAGAGTCAATGTCCAGCCTCTCTGAAGGAAACCAATCTTTAGTGTAGTGATTTACTATGAATAGCTTAGATGTGGCACAAGGCTGCAACCATAGAACACCCAGTGAGGATCATACTCACTACTCTGTCATAATTGATCTAGCGAAACAAGCTTGTTAACCATTACACTACGTGTAAGTGCCCAAACCAACCTTAGTGTATATGTTTGATGAACAGGCAACTCTGTAAGAAAATCATAGTTCACAAGTTCAGTCGACAACATATAAATGCATATACAAATATCCATGTACTTATATATGCCGGGACATAATGAGATTTTATTTTTTAATGGTGTCTTGGGTCATCGAAAAATTTTGGTTTCGATTTTATTAGAATTTAAAAAAAAAAAAAAAAAAAAAATTACATCTTTTATTTTGTTTTTGATTTTAATTTAAAAAAAAAATGTTTTAATAAGGACATTTCTTTTTAAATTAAGAAATTTTTATGAAAGAAAAATCATTTTTAATTTAAGAAAAAAATGTAAATGAAATTTTATGAGTTAAAAAACATTTTCATTTTTTCTGTTTGATGAAGCAATTTTTTTTCCCGCATTTTCAGCTGGAAAAAAAAAATTATACACAAAGAGAAACAAATTTTTAAAAAAAAAATTCAAAAGAAAAATTTTAAAAGTTAAAGAAAAGAAATATTAGATATATTTTATTTTCTCCTTTTTGTAAACATTGTTCATGGTGTGTGAAGTTTTTCTACTTTAACCCTTTCAACATTGGTCAACTATTTTTCGTTAACTTTTTTTTTTTGTCCCAATATGCTGTAAAAAGAAAGACTTTTCTTTGTACAAATTGTTTACATTTTTCTTTTTTAAGCCACTTTGTCATTTTAAAAATTATTTGAATTGTTTTCATTTTGTTTTATTTTTTCAATAAATTTCCCTTCCCACCAAAGTACGTTTCATTTTGAAAAGTAACAATAAAAAACATACCATCGACAGATCCCAATGGTTCTACATATTATGGATCATTAGTGTCATTTCCTCCCTAATTACTACCATTGCAACTACTACTATTAAAATATTATTATTATGTTGACATTTCCTTCTTGATAAAATACTGATTATATGAAGACTACTGTCTATAAGATTTCTATAAGGCTATCTCGTGATGTTGTCATATTTAAGGACATGGCTGGGGTTGATCAACAAAAAAACAATAACCATAAAAAAAGCAAGAAAAAAGTTCTGGTGCATTTGAATTGTCCCTGAATGGTAATGATGATGCTGTTGGAACATCTCCCCCCCACTTCCCCCAACTCTTTGCTCCACACCCCCTTTTTTTTTGTTGTTTGAAACAAAAAAGAAAAACATGAAATATGTGGTTTAAAAGAAAAAAAAAAAAAAAAAAACCCCCCTCCCACAAAAAAAGTCTTACCTGGTATGTTTGACTGGGTTGTAACCTTGCTGCAGTCAAAATGCAGAGATATTTTGAAGACATATTTGTATAAAAGTAATGTGTGAAACTACATTAATTAGTGTTTCTGCTTGTCTGTTGCATGCAAAGTGCTTTGGGGAGAAACCCTTCCTTTGTTAATTTATCTTCTCTCTGTTTTGCTCCTATTCTCTCTCTCTCCTTCACTTTCTTTTCACCCACCTCTTTCTTTCACTCTCTTCTTTCTTTTGCACCTCCTCTTTCTCTCTCTCCCTCCTTCTTTCTTTTGATTCTCCTGTTTTTCTCTCTCTCTCCATTCAACCATTATTTTTTTATAACTATTTTTAACATGTCCCTATTTTTCTCAATTTCTTTCCATAAAAAGCAACAAAAGGACGATCTTGTTCACTAAACATTCCACTTGATTGATTTTATTTGCAACCTTGACTTATTAACACTCAGTAATGATTAAGTAATCCGCTATAAATAATACAGAGTATGAAACAGTTTTTTTTTTTTTAATCTTTTTTAACAAAGAAATGGTTATAATAATATTTAGCCCATGACTCGTATAGATGTGTGACATGATGAGTGGGTGTTACAGATTTGAAATGGATCAGAGGTTTCTGTTGCTCACTAGTTTGTAGTTGCAGGGGGGGGTTACTTTGTAATGGATGCAGTTGCTTAAGAATTCTGGCAAAGAGGTTGAAAAGTTTCAAAAGAAACAAATGTAGTCCAACATGGGCAGGAATTTGACATTTTACACACACGAAACTGAATATTGACGTCAACACTGATGATTGCGTTTAGCATGAAACAGTCTGATGTTAACATTCAGAAGAGACAATGGTCAATTTTATATTTGCATACACTATCTCTGATATTGAGCACTTTATCCCATAAATATAGCACACCTTAAAACTATATTTGATATATATATATATATATATATATATATATATATTCAAACATATTGTTAAATATAACAGACAATGAATGTCTATTATGTCGGATCATGAGCTGTTCTAAAGTTTGTATGTTTGCTTTAATTTTGGATGAAAATAAAGACAAAAATTGTCCAACTTTTGGTTATTTTTTATTAAGTTGGTTCTTGATTTAAGCTTTTGGCTCACATTTCACCTGAACTTAAAGCAAACATGCAAACTCTAGAACAACTCATGATCAGACATAATAGACATTCATTGTCTGTTATATTTAACAATGTATGTTTAAATAATGATCTGCTGCCCTTAATATAATATATATATATATATATATATATATATATATATATATAGTTCACAAAAGAGAACATTATGCAAGGTACAGCAGAAATACCCCCCTCCTAATAAGTATATGACATTAGTAGCAATGGTGTCTTCATTGTTACTAATGTCTTACCATTATGAGGACTGTATTCCTGTTGCACACTGTATTTACCATATATGGATTGTTCAAAAAAGTACATAAATATTTTCTTTCCTAAGACATAATGTCAGTATCTGAGTGGTTTGTTTGAAATTAACTTGTCGGTTTGCTCTCCCAAACTATGTGTTGTTGCACTCCATTTCAGCACAGAAAGTGAGCAAGACTGTTCATGTCCATTCTTTTTGTACTGCTAATTGCTATACACCTTCTAGCAAGCATCTTGTCAAACAAGGAGGGCATTTGTATACCACACAGTTGTCAATATGCCATATAATCTTGATTGGCCTTTTCATTTTATGGCTCATGTAGATTCCTTAGACACACACACACAAAAAAATCCCTCTATTTTATCTGTATGTGCTTTACAAAGAAAATAAAACATTTATAGGAAGAAGATTTATAAGAAAATTTTAAAAAAAACTGTCTTTTTAGAAGCAAAAACTTCTTTGTCAATAGACTGAAATCTTACAGAAATCTCTCATGGTTAACTTAGAGATTTTGTCACTTTTCTTTTTCCAAAATTTTATTATTCTAAGCAAAACTTCATTAAAAGCCAGTGTCAGACAAAGTTAAAATCCTTAACTATAAAGCGAGGACATTGTCCATCAGAGAACATTAAAATCCTTAACTATAAAACGTTAAATTCTTAACATTAAAGAAGAAGCTTGGCCACTAGCAAAAGGTAAATCCTTCACTGCAAAACAAAAAACCTTTCCATCAGACAAATATTCTTAAATATAAAACATTTATTTTCCATTAGAAAAATTTAAGACCAGAATTTGTCCATCAAAGTTAAAATCCTTAACCAAAAATCAACAATCTTAAACATCAAATTAAAATCCTTAACTACAAAACAAGAACTTTATCAGTATGAAAACATTAAATCATTAACTGGAATACAAATTTAAAATCCTTAAATGTAAAACATGAATTTTATCCATCAACACAATTATTAATTATATAACAATAACCTTATTGTTGGGACCAAGTAATTGGTTAAGAAATAACAAAACAAGAGGTTGCAGATAAATAGTGTATTGAACAATAAATACAACAGAAATGTGTTACATGACTTGGGAGTGCGTGTCGGTTGACCAGCATTAGTTTAGATCACTGTTCCCCGAGGCTTACTTTTCCTACTAACTTTATAGTAAGTGGAAGAGTCCATAATAGACTCATTAGCGGGAGGACAACACTTTATCCATCTGATAAAGTTTAAATACATCACTAATCAAAGAAACTCTAAAGGAATCAATATTTTAAACAAAAAACTTGATTGATTTTGTTTATATTTCAATGTTGATCGTATAACTCTTTGTTCCTTAGTACATTATGCCCTGCTATTATCTCAGATAAACAAAGCAACTGTTCCTGTTTGATTGCAAGGTTAGACAACAGAAAAGCTATATCAAAGGCATTGTTTGGTTTTAAAGAACAGAAGGAAAAAGAAAGATGAGAAGAGAGAACTGGCAATAACATTCACATGTGTTAAACATCTGCTTCTGTGAAATGGAAAAACCTTGTCAGTTCATTTTTTTTTTTTTTTAATTTGTACCCCCTTACTTCTTTAAATAATGACATGCATTCATATTTCCAATTGTTATTGTAATATTTTGCTGTCAGTCTCAAATATTTAACAATGCAGTGAGAGTTTATTCAATCCCTAACTCAGGGATTAAGATTCACGAAAAAATTCAAATCAAAAAACTGTTTAAAACTAGTTTCTGTCTATATTTCTGAGATGAGGTATTATGTACATTATTCGGACTATTGTCCTCATCTTTGTCACCATACCCAGTTAAGGCAATGGAGAACTTTCAGAGGGAAATTAACAGGAGATAACTGACATCCATTAAACGTGGAACTAGAACAGTCTACCCCAGTGAGTGAAACAAAGGGTTCAGTTCGACATTCCAACCACCTGAAGAAGGCTGGAGCATACAACGGCCGAAATGTAATAAATATGGCAACAAAAATGAGGACAATAATCCGAATAATGTTTAAAACTATTCATCATCATTATTCAACCATAGATGGGATCCTCAAGCCAATATGAACGAACCTTTCTTTAGCTATATAGTATGTGCTACACCAGGGTTACATCCAGTTTTTGAATTCAGAGATATCTTCTTGACTGGTTGCTACCCAATCTATCCTTCTATTTACTCATAGCTGTAGAGAGAAGAGGTGGATTCATACCTTTCACAACAGTATTAGAACATAAGTGAATGTAATGGATCCAAATGGAAATTGAACTTGGCTCAGATTCCTCAATCCTAACTGTTATCCATTATTCCACTGTGTCTCCAAAATTAGTCTGCATAATTGTTAGAACATTTTAAAAACCTGCTCTGAGGATTTATATTATTTATATCCAAGGGAAACAACAAGTAACGTGTATAAACAGACAGCAGAACAGAAACTGGGAGGTGATGATGAAAAGACAAATCTTATTAGAGATTAACCATTAAGCAAAAAAAAAAAAAAAAAAAAAAAACCATGTTTAGGTCATCAAGAGAAGGGAGCACCACAGAAATTATTACAATATGATTTTAAAGAACTAAGTCAGACATGATTAATATTTGAATCTGTTGAATGCCATTAAAAAACCCCAGGGCAAATGTTCATTGCAATTCTGATTGGTTAATAAGGGAACAAGCTAAGGGCGATAATCAATACATTGCATCTCTTCTATTCCTTAGTATTACTAATTCATAGGATTTCATTTTTGTAAACAATCCTAGGAGTAGACTACTGTCATGTTTCTTCTGACAATGTGATTCTGTGGTGTGCTGGGTTGCTGATTACACAACCACTTTCGGTCACAGTTTTGTTAGAATTTGGTTGTGGTTTATTTGACATTCTCAGCTCAACTGTGATTGGTTCTTTTTAGCTGAATTCCCAGGGCATTGGGTGTGGTTCTGGGTTGGAATTGGTGATCAACTGCTACCAATGATCCTATATGACTTTGCTGGCATTTACACAATGTATGTTCTCAGCTGATATATTAGGAGGCACCAAAATATTTTAAGAGCTCATGGCAGCTATGGGTCTTAAACCGGCCCTGCTTTCTAAAAGTGACCGAGTACAGGAACTTCTGGGAAACCATGATTGCCCATGTCCTGGGGAAAAAAAAAAAAAAAAAAGCAAAAGTCCTTGTATTTTTATTATCATGTTTCAGCCAGTGTGCCCTCTTCAGGTGTCTAAAATAATAACAAAGATGAGGACATTAGTCTGAATGTAAATAACTACTCATCCCAGAAATTCAGAGGAAAACCTGCTACAATCTTTAGTGAACTGTAAGTTTGTTTTTTTTTTTTTATGACAGTTCAGATAATGTTTGGAAGAGATCCTTCTTTTGGCCCCACCAGTGCAGACCTTTACGGCTGGGATATACCATGCTACTTCCAGAGTTGAATCAGCTTTATTTCCCCTATATTCCAAATATAAATAGAAAGTTCCACTTGAACAGCTTTGTGAAACAGACTCCCACATGGATACTTCCTGGAGCACTACAATTTTAAACTCTTCAAATCAAGGGTCAATTATCTGTCCTTCACCTCTTATTCATATCACATGCCTCATTTATCAATCATTTTAACAGTAAAACCCTTGAGTAGCTCTTGAGACTTCTATTGAATTTTAACCAATTTCTGTTTTGTTTACTTCCAGGTGGATAGTTTTAAAGAAAGATTTCATGTTACTATTAATCAAAAAGCTTTACATTCTTTGATTATCAACATAAGAATATGGCTACCATAGATTCTCCTGATTGTTGAAAGATTGAATTTGTAGCGGTTATAAATTATTTCCACTTGTCCAATTTCTCAGCCATTGATATCCCATTAATTTCAAAAAAAAAAAAAAAAAAAAAAAAAAACAAACAAAACAAAACAAACATTCTGCAAGTAAAATGCAATTTCAGTTTGTGAAATTTTTCTTTACAATGAATTCACTTTATCCAGTGAGAAACAAATTCATTTCACCCCAAGTAAGGTGAATAATGCCACTAAGATGCAAGGGGGTTTACCGGGAGTTGAAGAGAAGACTTTAGTGAGGAGAAAGGGCAAGGAAACAGGATTCAGAAAGATGGATGACAATTGATGTTGCATTTAATTTTTTGAAGATTATAGTTGACAGGGAAGTAAGAAATTGGAAGGCAAGAAAAGAAACTATTTGAATAGAACTTACAGTTACATCCAAATATTTCAACAGTAAAACGATGAGACCTAATAGCCAATCTAGTAGTATGTGTAAATCCACGCGGTTGAGATCTCAAGGAGGTGAGCTCATTAGAACTGTAAGCCATGAAAATATTTATAGGGAAGTCATTTCAGGGCAGTGGGAAAATGACCTAAGTCAAAATAACATGACAGACTGCTCTTTAGATTTAATTGAGAAAGCCATGATATATAACAGGAGCACCAGATCAGATATGGCAACAATATCCAATGCTTAAACGTAATGGTAGATTTATAAATGTGCAAGATGAATTCTTACAAGATTGAAACAAGAGGACTGCTCAAATATTTTTTTCTTTTTGACAAATAATTATGGGATTTTTGTTATGAATACAAGCACATAGTATCCATAAAAAATATGATTGTGTGGCTCAGAGTATTAGTGTAGTATCTTTGCAGTCTATGAAAAAAAATGTCATACATACAGAGGCTGCATTTTATATAGGTAGATTATTATTTAAAGATTGTTAATATCTGCTTTCTTCCTGAGTACAATAAGAAGAAATAAAGTAAGTATAGGAAATAAACTTGTAAAATTGCAGGAACTAAATCAAATAACAATTAGTAGTTTTAGCAACTTTTTATTCACGTCAAGTGGTTTAAATCTTGATACCGGATTTCTGGAGAAATTTTACCAGTTTTGCTTTAGTAATAATTTGTTTACAAAATTATATTTTTCTTGTGAGTTCATTTCTATATTTACTGGAATAATAATTAATTTAAATATAACACCCATACTATTGATGGTTGGTTGTTGGATTTAACAGAATGTCAACTCCTATTTGACTATTGATGGAATAAAAATTAAGAGAAATAAGATGTAAAATGGTCCAATGAGCCACAGTTCCAGTTGGTTTGAGCTGATGGTAAGGGTTTTTTTTCTCCACATGTGGTACAAACTTCATGAGGCTATGCACCTCAGCTATCAACAAGGAACTGTATAGGCTGGTAATGATTCCATAATGGTAAGGATGTATTCACATAACATGGATTGTCCTGCTAGTCTGCTTAAACATATCATTTATAACTGCTATATTGCTCTGCTTTGTTACCATTTTTATCTATTCCAAGACCCCAAGCAATGATAGATTATTCCATGTCATCAGTACCACCTTGCCCAAGATTTCTTTCTATTTTTTTTTTTTTTTTAAAATCATTTCACTAAGCATGACAACAAAACTAAGACAAGAAAGAATATAAGAAAAAAAAAAAAAAAAAAAAAAAAAAGATGAATGGTGAGAACAATAAAAGAACAGGAATTAAGATTACAGAAATTAATGATTGACATTGCATTTAAATTTCTGAAGATCAAATTTGTCTGGAAAGCAACAAGTCAGAAGAGAGTTCCACAAGCAAGAAGTGTGAGAAAAGAATACACTTATCCATAAATATACCAAATATGTAAGCAAACCTTCCATAATTAATAGACTAATAAGATTACACCAAACCAGGTAAATAAGAACAAAATATGGGGCAAGCAAAAGAAAGAAATATTTACTTTGTTATTTCAACAGTATAATAAACAGAAAAAAGTAGAATGCAACTATATTTTCAAAAACTAGAAAACCCCAGAATATTCCAGAAAAATTTACCTAAATACGAATCCTACCTCTGACAGCAGAAATAAGAATCTTTTGACACTTGGGAATGAAAAAGAGAAAAGAAAAAAAAAAAGGGGAACAATGAAAGAAGGTGATAAATTTATGAAATGAGGAAATAAACAACATTTTACACGTGTATACACACACAAAGCAGAAACCACCCCAATAAAAAAAAGCACACAAGTTATTTTAACTTAATATAAAAATAAAAATCAACAGGCAATTGCCGATAAGTGAACTGAATAATTATTCGAAGGTTCATCTATGAAACTCCAGAGTAGAGGCACTAAATATGACATCAATCAACTAAGCGAAAAATTTTATATTAATCTCCCTATATATATATATATATATATATAAATATATATATAATAAAAGGCTCAAACACTAATATTCCATGGTTATAATTTTGTTAGATTGGAATCATAATCACGAGTGTCACAGCTCTTGTGTTGCTACTGCCTGACCAGCAGTAGTAATTCCGGGAGAGTAGTTTACCAAGTGTTTACCTTTTTGCCTACAGGCACTAAGGTTTTTATCAAGGTATCTTACAATGCAAGGGAAAGTGGATTTATGCCTTTCACAAGAACATTAATTTGAAATCAACACAAGATGCCATAAATTGAACTTGACTATTTTTTTTATAAATCAGGAAGTACAAACTTTGGAGTTTTTGTAAGAAATGCAACAAAATATGGCAGATTCAATACAACATGCCACAATCTAATGGATGTGCAAGTGGTGTAATGGTTTTGAGCTAGTGTCTGTTACATTCACTTTCGTGCAAATACCCTGAAAAATATCTTTTCCTCCCACCTATGAATTAAATAGAGTATAGTAAGCTCTTTAGGCATGGTTAAAAGCCAGTCTAGAAGGAAAACCATCCTCAAACCTGGGTAGATTGGACGACTGGGACTTTCTGATCACAATAAACAAAAGGCATCAAAATTGGAACAGTTTGCGACTTCCGCATTGCATTTTCCCCAGATTCCTATTTACAACTTGTCTAATTTCATTGCACTGGATTTCTTAAAAGCAAAGGAGACACAGTGGAATAATAGTTTGCAGTTTGGATTGAGGAATCAGAGAAACAAGTTTGGATTCCATTACCTTCATTTACATGCTAATACCCTTGGGAAAGGCATGAAACTATCTCTTCCCCCTCTTTGAAATGTTACAAGCTCAAGTCAACCCAAGTTAAAATTGACAGATTTAAGATTATTGAAGTCTGAAAAACAGAATAAGAAAAAATTTGTTAAGTAGACATGAACAATAGTGTTAAAAGAAAAAAAAAAAAAAAAAAAGAAACTCCCACCCCTCCCCAGAAGGCATTCAGAAATATTTACAACCAGGATGATGGACTTTGGTCATTTGTATCTTATTTTCTTCTCTTTAAGGCTTTAGCAGCTTTTTTTTTTCTAAGGACTAAATTCATGAAGTCCAGGTATCAGAGAAAAGTTCATCAGAACAATTACCATGAAAGTATTTAGAGAAAAGGCACAGGGAGAAGCTATATTACAGCAGTAAGTAAGCAACTGAAACAGATGCCAGGTCAGGACCAATAACATGGTAGATTCTTCAGATGAAGACTGAACATCAAGCCTTTTGTGAATTCTGTAGATATTACAATTAAGCCAGAATTTCTCACCCCATTTCCTATTAAGCCTCCCCTAATTGTAATCACGCCCAATTTTGTATTCAAGGCTGAAAGAGAATCAATTCCTTTTTGAATTGACATTAAACAGTTTTATGTTTTAACTTTGTTTCTTTTGTACAGACATCAAAATTAAAAAGAAAGGTCACAAAGCCAAGTGTCAAAGTTAAATTTTTTTTTTATTTCTCAATGAAATTATCTACAAAGGTGAACTGGTTTCTTTTACTGAGCCAGGAAAAGAACAATTTGGCCAACAATGTACAATGCCTTTTCTGCCTACGTTAAAAATGCTCACGACTGTTCTTCAGCCAATTTCTCGGCTTTAGCAATTACTTCTTCAAGGTTGCCAATCATGTAAAAAGCAACTTCGGGCAAGTGATCTTGTTCACCTGAAACACAAAAAAAAAATATTTTTAATTTTCCATTCAATTAACATTAAATGCCCAAAATAATTGGTAAATCTCATTCACCAGCTTAAGATATTTTCTGAGTGCCATTTGACTAAAGGACAATTGCAACTCACTAAAATGACATTCAAACAAAGGAAATTTTTTTTTTGTCAAATTAGTCTTGCCATATTTTCATGGACAAATGAAATATTTATCAAGATTAAGCTTCATTTTAAAAAAAATTATATATATAATAAATTAATTTGTTTAACACCAGATTTTATATCTTACTGTTCTTTTCTTTTATATATTATATATATATATATATATATATATATATATATATATATATATATATATAAAAATAAATTGGCCAAGAGAAGTTCAGTGAAGAGTTGAAGAAAAAAAGCATTATGCCAACCAACAGTGTATGAAAAATTGTTTGCAGTTATAAAAAATCCAGTTTGATCAATTGAGAGCGAGTTAAGCCAAGAATTGTTTTTTCATTTGGGAGGAACAGACTTTAAAGTAAGAACAGTTTAAAATCTTTAAACTCCAAGAGTAGGACTCATTAAACATTTTTGATCTCAGCAAACAGCTAGGAATCCCTGCCAATTCAGTCAAGAGGTAACATACTGGGACAGGTTTTGATTTCTCCATAACTTCCTATTTTGATAATCAATTTTTAACATTGTTGTAAGAGAAATTACAGAAGATTTAAGTCGTCATTTCCAGCCCCACCCCGCTTCATATACAAACTTAATTATGCATTCATTAAAATAAAATTTTCAGAACTGCCCAAGGGCAAAAATATTATGGCTTACCTTTGAGCACAGAGGAAAAACCTTTGATGGTCTCAGCCAAGGGCACATATTTGCCGGGAGAACCGGTGAAAACTTCAGCAACCTGGAAAGGCTGTGATAAGAATTTCTGGATCTTTCTGGCCCGAGTGACAGTCAATTTATCATCTTCTGACAACTCATCCATACCCAAAATGGCAATGATATCTTGAAGGGATTTGTAATTCTGGAAAAGTAAAAAAAATGTTTAGTTTTTTGTTTTAAGCCTTGTTGACTATTTTCCCTAAGTCAAATTAATCTCAAAAGGTGTTTATAAAAAGAAAAGATTTGCTGCAAGTCATTTTTCAGATTTCTCAACAAAAGAAAATCTGCCTCTCAAAAGGTAATTTATTTAATACAACTTTTGACCTTTGCTGAAAGCATTCACAAACAAGACTATCTACCATGTCTAACAATTTCCAGAAGAAAAAAAAAAAAATTTGAAAGAGTTAAGATCGTTATAATTGCAATTATAAATTTTCAATAATCATGACAGAGTCTAAGGATTTTTAAATTCTGAAGCCGAGAGGTATATGGAACACCTTACCTGGAGAATTTCCTGGACATTACGAGCAATTTCGTAGTGCTCTTGACCCACCACATTGGGATCTAGAATACGAGAGGTAGAATCCAAAGGATCAACAGCGGGATAGATACCCAATTCTGCAATTCCTCTTGACAACACAGTGGTGGCATCCAAATGAGCAAAAGTGGTGGCAGGAGCAGGATCAGTTAAATCATCAGCTGGCACGTAAATAGCCTAAAAGGAAAGAAAAAAAATAAGTGACAACACCAGGATAACGTGGCAAACATCTGGTATGTATTGAAATTGTATCCTTTTGTTTGTAAGCACTAGAAACTCTTGTTTGAAGAAAAACAATTTCAAACAATTGGTAGGAATATGGTTTGAAGATTTACTTTAATGGCTATGAAAAACTTATTGTTCCATAAGCATTGTAAGTATTTGTTACCCCACAAAGATTCCAATGTTTAAAACTGAAAAAAAGATGGCACCTTTACAAATGGAGTGTACAAAGGATTAGCAATTTTAAAAAAAGATAAGTGTCTGCCACAATATTGATAACTAATTATTTTTGTACTTATGAAGCATTGTAAAATTAAGAAAATCTTTTGAGTGGAGATGAAAGGGAGTCATTTTTATTTTTACCTGTACTGAAGTGATAGAACCTTTCCTGGTAGTTGTAATTCTTTCCTGCATGCCACCCATGTCAGTGGCCAGAGTTGGCTGATAACCTACAGCAGATGGAATACGGCCCAACAAGGCAGATACCTGGGAGGGAAAAAAAAAATTTACAAGAGCCAATTCTGAGAATTTCATAAGTTTAACACTAAAATTTCTAAAAGGAAATTAAAAAAATTACTGCATTATTTAATCAATAAGTCCAGTCATTAAAATGTGAAAATATATTTTTAGGGACTAAATAAAACTAAATGAGGGCTAGAAATTCAGGTTAATAAAATTAGTTACTGCTTTTCCTCACCTCTGAACCTGCCTGAGTGAAACGGAAAATGTTGTCAATAAAGAGCAGCACATCTTGTCCTTCTTCATCACGGAAATATTCAGCAACAGTCAAACCTGTCAGAGCAACACGAGCACGGGCGCCTGGAGGTTCATTCATTTGACCGTACACAAGGGATACCTGTAGACAAAAGCAAGCAAATGTGAAGGGAGGGAGGAAAAAAAGTTCAAAATATTTGAGTAAAAATTGATAAAGTGGATATTTGGAATAAAAATCAATTTTAGAATTGCCTTTTGAGCTATATTCAAGTTATTTGAACAGAAAAGTAATGAGTCAACATGTAGACAAAAAGCCTTATTTTAGTTAATTGACAAACGCCAAAACCATTTCTAAGAAAAAGAATTATTGAAAGCTATTCAACCTTGGAGGTGTCATCCTTGAGACTGATGACCCCAGATGTGATCATTTCATGGTAAAGTTCATTGCCCTCACGTGTCCTCTCACCCACACCAGCAAACACAGAGTAACCACCATGAGCCTTGGCAACGTTGTTAATCAGCTCCATAATCAATACAGTCTTGCCTACACCGGCTCCACCAAACAGACCTAAACAAGAAAAATTCTAACATTCATAAAATTATTTCAACAATGCACAAATATTAGCTTAAAAAGAGTTTCTGTAAATCAAACATTAAGTTTTTAATCTCTTTAACACTTCACAACTTCAATATTAAAAAAAAAAAAAAAAAAAAAACACACTTTAGCATTTTATAGCTTATTACATGACTATGCAGCAATTGTGCTGAGAGTATTTCCCTAAAATAGCTGCACTGATTTCAAGTTTTTTTTAAAAAATGGCAGGACTTCCAGACTTTGATATCAATATTTTGTCTGAAATAATTTTATAATTATTAAAAAAAAAAAAAAAAAAAAAAAAAAAAAATTTTGTACTGATACACAAAAGGTTAGTGATGTTACAGTCTACCCCAATAAAAGAATACTTACCAATTTTACCACCCTTGGCATAGGGGGCAAGGAGGTCAACAACTTTGATGCCAGTTTCGAGGATTTCCTGCTGGACACTCATTTCCACAAATTCTGGTGCTTCTTGATGAATTGCAGAGAAGCTGAAAGAAATTTGAACAGCAAATCAGAAGAACCAAAATATCAAATTTAAGGAGTTTACTTTTCAGGATCTTTATTTCTGAGAGAGGCAAAAAGGCGTTTCAATATTGCTGGTTTGTTTTGTGTGTGTGTATATATATATATATATATATATATATATATATATATATATATATATATATATATATATATAAGTGGCCATAATATAAGGAACGGAAACAAATGTGTATTACTTAAAAAGTAATGCATGATTAGCAATGAAATTTTTACCGAATAAAGATTAGGGTGTAATGCATAAATATTATACAAAGTTACAAAAACTTACATAATAGTTTTGTTTTTTTTTTTAAATAAAAATTAAATGGAACAAAGGAAATAAGCTACTGGACAAAAGTTAAGGAACTATCTTGTTAATACTTGATTGTGAACAAAATATCAACAAAATTTAATATTTGGTAAACATCCCCTTATTTTCAATGACTTCTCTGCATCGTTGACCACATGATCTAATTAATTTCTTGGAAAAAAAAAAAAAAAAAAAAAAAAATCTGCAGTAATTCCCTCCCATTCGTCTTTCAATAACTCCCATAGGTGATCCTGGTTTTTCAGGTTTCTTTTCCGAGCCCTTTCTCCAATTATCTTCCAAACATTTTTTATTGGATTCTGGTTGGGGCTCTGAGCTGGCCACTTCATTAGGGTGATTCCTTCTTCAAATAAAGCCATAACCTTCTGAGCCTTGTGACAAGGTGCATTGTCCTGCATGAAAATAGGAGATTCCTAAAGATTATGGTGTAATCTTGGTACCACATGCTGCTGAAGAAGCCTTTTGTAAATCTCAGCATTGATATTGCCATGTACGTAGATGATAGGGCCAACTCCTGCAGATGAAATCATTCCCCACACCATCACACTGCCGCCACCAAACTTAACGGTTTTCTTGACATTTGAGAAGACAGTCTCACTTGTTCTACAGCATACGCAAGTTTTGCCCTCAAAACCAAATATAGTAAACTTGGACTCACTGAAATGAACTGTATCCCATTGTGCGTCAGTCCAAACATGTTCTCTCGCATACTCCAGGCGTGCCTTTTGGTTTCATTTTTAAATGAGAGGCTTCGAGGCTCAAATATGGGCATGCAATCCTGCATTTTTTAACCTGCAAGCAACCGTTTCCCTTGATATCTTATCTGTCTCTTCATTAAATTTACAGGCAATTGATGTAGCAGTTTCAAAACTTTTTTTTGTAGATATTCTAACAATTCTTTGATCTTCTCTTTGCAAAGTTTTTGGTTTTGCATCTAACGTTTTATCGGTTTTATACCTGCTAATTACACGATGAATGACACTTTTAGACCTATGAACAATATCAGAAATTGACTTTTTTTCTTGATAGTTAGCGATAATGAGTTTTTTCTTCAAAGAGAGCGTTTTGCGTGTAGAATTTGCCATATTGCTTAAAAATAAAGTCCTAATGATAAATGAACTTTTACTTACTGTTGAAAAGCTCCATCAAGTTTTTTTAACAAAGTTTATACAAATTATTAACATCATTCCTTAACTTTTGTCCAGTAGCTTATTTCCTTTGTTCCATTTAATTTAAAAAAAAAAAAATATGTAAATTTTTGTAACTTTGTATATTTTTGCATTACACCCTAATCTTTGTTCGGTAAAAATTTCATTGCTAATCATGCATTACTTTTTAAGTAATACACATATTTATGTCTTTGTTGTTTCCATCCCTTATATTATGGCTGCTACTAATATATATATATATATATATATATATATATATATATACACACACACGTGTGTAAAATATAGTTGAATACCAAAATTAATCTACAGAATTTCTTCAAAATAGAATTCAGTTTTTTTTATTTAAAAAGAGTAAAACTAAATTGGTCAAGTATTCAGTTAAACTTCATAGAGAATATAGATAACAAATGCATTTTAAATTTGAAAATCTTTTCTGAATTAATTGTATACACTGAGGAGGATATCTAATAATAACAACAAATGAAAACAGTTTGTTTGGTAATAAGTTCAAATTAAAACGAGGCAATGATGGGGGAGGGAATCTTTTATAACTTATGAAATAATCCACAAGCCACTAAGATGCAAAGGGCATAAAAGAAGGAGAAGAAAAATCATAAAAGAGAGAAAAGAACAATTAAGACAGAAGAAAAACTTAACATTGCATTTAATTTTTTAAAGATTAAAGTTGACTGGAAAGGAAGAAACCAGAAGAGAGTTCCTCAAGTGAAAAATGTGAGAAAAGAAACATACTGGGTAGTGTCAATTGGTCCCCTCTCATCAATGGGTTCACCAATGACGTTGATAATTCTTCCAAGTGTTGCTGGGCCCACAGGAATTTTAATAGGGTTTCCTGTGTCAAGACATTTCTCTCCTCTCACCAAACCCTCGGTACCATCCATAGCAATGGTGCGCACAACATTTTCACCTAAAACACAAATGGGCATTTCAAATTAGTAACAGGGTCAATTTTTGTTTGGAAAAAAATTGAAAAACAGTGATAATATTTAAAAGGCTATGAAAAGTTTACTGGAGGAAAATTAAAATTAAAGTTTAGTTTGAACTAGTTTTTAGAATAAATAGCCAAAATGGATTCCCAATCTTAAATTGGGAAGAAACTCAAAATGCTAAGAAATCGCATTTATTCATGAAAGTACTCGAAAGCTTACTTGTGGTGAACTTATAAATAAATCAATCTGGCAATGACACTTTGAACTTGAAACTATGACCCAAACACAGCCTTGACATTTGATAACATTTTTCAAAAGCTAACCCCCCGCCCACACACCGTATTTTCCTTCCGTGGGTGAGATTATAGAGAGTATAACAAACTTACCTAAATGCTGAGCAACTTCGAGGATCAGGCGTGGCTTTCTCCCAACAACTTCAAGGGCATTCAGAATGGGGGGCAGGGCATCATCGAATTGGACATCAACAACAGCACCGATGACGGTGACAATTCGACCAGCGGTTACGCCTGCAGCAGCCGCCGGGGAGGCAGCTTGTGTGCCATAATGCTTGCCTTTAAATTTAAAGATTCAAAACATTAGTGACATTTGACCTGGGAAATGAATATAAATAATATGCCGAAAGTAGTTTATGAAAACAAAATGCCGAGAGAGGGTTGGGATAATGAAATTATTTTTTCATTTCTTCAAAAACACGAATCTTAGTGGAGGAAAAAAAAAAAAAAAAAACTGGTTCGCACAAAAAGGTTATGATTTCATAATAAAAAACAATGTTTTTCTTAAGTCTTGAAAAAGGTGTCCTCAAGGACAAATTTTGATCAAGAAAACGGATTTAAAAATAAGAGGTGATCTTGGTTGGAAAAAAGCGAAATAATTTTCTTTTTAAACCAATGACAACAGTGAATTGAAAAGGTCACTAAAGAAAGGAGATTCATAAAAATTGTAATGAAGAGATTTTAATTTTGTCTAAGATATATATATATATATATATATATATATATATATATATATATATATATATATATATATAAATAAATAAAGGTCACAGGTTCCATAAAAGGATTTATTTTTGTAAATTTGAATTTTTTTTTTAACGATATACAGAGTGGTCCGAAAGTCTTGTTACCTCTACATAATATAATCGTCTATTTCCAGGTCGCTGGCATAAGCTTCTATCGTTTGGAAGCGAAGTAAGGGGTGACAAGACTTTCGGACCACGCTGTATATTAAATTCACTTTGAAGTTAAAAAATAAATAAATAAAAGTCTATAATAAATGAAAACATTAGTCTCTCCCACCGATATTTGCGCTTTTCATTACAAGTCAGGATAAAGATATCGATTTGGGTATTTAATATCTTTTTTACATTCGACCTTCATTAAATTAAAAACGAATCAATGTCAATAACCGCAAACCAAGAAAACTATTTTAAGTTCATTTTTTTGGATTTAATCCGCTTTTTAAAAATTAAGAGATGCCGAAATTAGAATTTAAATTGTGGCACTTTTTCATTAATAAAGGCTTCAATGTAGAAGAAAATATTTAGATTTTACTGAATCAAAAATCAACATTTTAAAAGCTATCCATCACCACCGAAATAAGAAATATAAACAAATTCAGATAATTAATGAGTTTAAAAACTTAAAAGCAATTTTGTAATCGAAAGAAAATAATAAAAAAAGGTTTTCGTATCGTTTAAATACCGACTCCATCAAATGAAGAGGACATTGAAGGTCACGGTAGAAGAGAAACGAGATTATTAACAAACAAAATTTAAGACAAAACCAAAACAAATATTAAGAAATTTATATAGTAAGCATATATAGAAACCATTTTAAATAATAATAAGTATAAAAAAGCGTGACCAAATAGAATTTTAACGCCATTTTTATCGGCTTTTTCAGCTTGGAAAATGAAGGTGCTTAAAAATGATCCACCATTAAAAACGAGTGAAAAAAATTCTACCATGTGTAAAAGAAATCGATTTAAAGACGAAACTCTGTTAAATAACTATTTATTTTTTTTACTCACGTGATGTAAGGAAAGCTGTAGAAGCTTTTAGGGCTGTTGGATACGCTTTTGGATACGAAAGAGCATTATTTGCAGCCCTGAAGGCTCCCAAGCAAGAGCGCCGTACCGCCTGCAACATGGCTGATCACTACGATGAGAACTGGTCACGTGTTCACTCCAACAACGTTACCGGGCACCGAACTACTTTCGTTACATTCCGTAATTTATTAAAAATATCTAATGTTAAATAATTTTCATTTTACATATTTTTCTTTCATTTTAATTAAATAACTAATATGGAAAATATAATGATTTAAATTATTGTTTAAAATTTCAAAATTTCAGTGGCATTTAAATTTATTCGGTAGTCTACGTACATACGTGTGTGTGTGTGTGTGTGTGTGTGTGTGTGTGTGTGTGTGTGTATATATATATATATATATATATGTATGTATGTATGTATGTATGTGTATGTGTGTGTGCACGCGCGCGCTCTCGCTTTTTACGAGCAGAGGTCACCTAGCGTAAAAGCTCACCTGTCTTATCTAATGTTACTTGCTCTTTTCCCAGCCAACTACAAAGTGACATTAAATACTAACAATTTATGTCAAACTTGTGGAAAATTGTGCAAATCAAAAAAAGGAATTGAAAAAATAAAGCAAACAACAACAAAAAAAATGTATGTGCCAGTGTTTTAAAATTTTGTTCCATTTAAAGAGCTGTAACCATTCAATGACCAACTGAGTCTTACAATGATGTCATGTGATACTCAACATCACCACGATGACCATCACACACACACACATAATCATTTTACCCCAAGCAAGGCAATAAAGCCACTAAGATGCAAGAGGTTTACTGACTGTTAGAGAATATGAGGAAAAAAACACTATTAAGGAGCGAGAACAATAAAAGAACAGAAATTAAGAAGATAATGATTGACATTGAATTTAAATTTCTGAAGATCAAAGTTGACTGGGAAGCAAGAAACTGAAAGAGAATTCCACAAGCGAGAAGTGCGATAGAAGAAAATGTTAGCATAGAACTTACGGTTACATCTAGCCAATTTTATTGTAAAATGATGAGACCTTGCCACCAATCTAGTACTGCACTTAAATTCATAAAGTTTAGGTACCATAGAGGAAAGTTTGTGGGGTTGAAAATTATTTGTTTACACTTGGAAGCCATAATGAAAGGCTGCAGGAAATTTGTCCTGGCTTTCCCACATGAAAGGGTTATGGTTAAAAAATTTTGACAAAAATCGAATAAAAACAGCATGATTAGAGCAGACAAACTCTCTCTTTTAGGTGCATGAATAAAGAAAGACTCAAAACTCCTGCTCGGTGTGTAACAATAAAAGAAGAAAATGTTTATTTACATGTACAAAAAAAAGGGTAAAAAAAAAGATAAACACAATTATGAAAGAAAGAGAGAAAAAAAATCCTTTAATTTTAAAGGAAGAGAAAATGTTCATAAAAGAAAAAAGACTTGCTCAAAATATTTAAATAGGTTAAAAAGAGCCTTACTTACTGTGAAATTTCTGAGGGGCTGAGCAATAAAGCACATCAGATAATAAGGTAGTTTCCCTATAAAGGGGATATAGGTTTGCAGAAGGACACCTTTATCTATCTACTATCTATATTTCTCATGTTGTCTGTCTGTCTGTCTGTCTTGGGCATTGTTACCTCGCCCAGGCCGCATTTCTCACCCGATTTCGATGCGGTTTTCAACACAAGTTTGCAAATGGCTGCTATAAGGACATGACGGAGCCCGATTTTTGAGTTCAGAATCAGGTTCCGAAAAAATCAATAATCGAAAAAATTCTGCTTACAGAAGGAATGATCGCATTTCAACCAAATTTGACACCCTCTTAGAGTCTACCATTAGAAGTGTTGTCCAAAAGTTTCATGACCACAGACCCCTAAACAGCGCGGAAAATCGATAAAACCCAAAAACTGATACGCCCAAATTGCGTCTGAACCGCATGTCAGTTTTTAGCGAAAACCGAGCGGATTTATGAAGAGGCCATTGGGAGTCATCATGTGAAGTTTCAACTCTGAGCACCCCACAGAGTGCAAATCGACAATCGGTCAACCCTTAAAAATGTTTTTTTTTCCAGTTTTTTAAAGCTGATCGTATTGTGTTTATATTTTGTTTAGTTCTTTTTTCATAACAGATTTAATGTTTACTTTAGAGCTTAGAAGAAGTTGGCAGTGTGATACAGGCAAGAAGTAAGGCATGTAACAACATCAGCACGGCAAAGGGCACTTCTCTAAAGGCAAGGAAGGGCAAAAATATTTTAAGTCAAGTGATAGCGATTGCTGTATTAGTCGTACTATTTTTGAATCAAGCACGGGCAACGCCGGGCCATGCTACTAGTTTTTGATAAGGTTTCTCGCATGCACAGGCCAATAGACATAATACCCACTGTTTTATAAATAAAAAGGTGGAGGGGGGCGTCTATTTTAAAGAAGAAGTGTCTACTATAATAACATTTGAAATCATAAAAATGACAGATTTAAAATAAATCCAATTATTCTTTAGAAATTGCTCTGTTTACATTTCGGATAAAAAAAAAAACTGAGCAGATATGGGCTCATTTGACATAAATGGCCATGAGAAAGGCATGAATCTACTCCTCCCGGGCCTCTCACCTATGACAATATATATAGACAATGTTTTGTCATTTGTATATCAAAATGAAGAAGCAAATGTGTAAGTGAGCATTTGGATAAATCACTCTCCCATAACTGTTCACTCAAAACATATAAATTTGTAGTCAAACTTCACAGAAGTCGATCATTCATATATATATATATAGGAGGCATGGAGTAATGGATAGTGGAGTAATGGATAGTGGTTTGGATTGAGGAATCAGTGAGTCGAGTTCGAATTCCAGTCAAATCCATTACATTCACTTACGTGCTATACCCTAATGTGAATCCTCTTCTTCCCCCTTCAGCTGTTATAAAATAAAATAAGACACATCTCAGCTGATTTACAGGCAAATACTCAAGAGCGAGAACCGGATGTGAACGGGACAAAGCCCCGTCACAAAATGACCATTAATTTTCTTTACAAATGTTCCCGACACGTGTTCCGGTTAAAAAATAAAATAATATTTAAAGTGCTCTATTTTTCATCCAACAAAAATGCTTCCCTCCTAATTATACTCACTTCATTTCTCGAGCCTGTTAAGCCATAAAAATCGCTATAAAAGGGGTCACACGGAAGTTCAACAGCAGTCCACAGGTGCCCAGGATAGAAACCTGTCACGTCCAGCTGCTGACAGCAGGGGAGCGTCAACCACCGTCAACATGTGTGAACTACTATGAGAGATCGACCAGATCCGAAAGCCAGCTTATGAACTTTACCACACCAAGGTAGCTGTCCCAAACCCTCACGTTCCTGTTGAAATAAACCACGTAAATCTATTTCTACTGTTGTCGTATTTATTACTTGCAACCATACGCTTGTCTATAACACAGCTATGGACAGACTGGGTTCTATAGCTTTGGATGGCAACTGGTCTAGGAGAAGGACAACTCTGAATTCAAAACCTGCGGAGGGTCGTTTTGGGACCTTGTGGCACATAGTGCACCAGGTCTCTGTATTTGGCCCTTCAAAAAGTGTGGATGGTCCTGCAAGAAACCTTCACCTCTATAATCAAATCTCATGTGCTGTTGTCGGGCTGTCAGTTTCCTAGGAGCTGGTCTACTTGACCCTCATGTGTCATATTCGACAGGGAGAGTTGAGAGTATATATATATATATATATATAGTTAAGTTATGAAGAACTTGGTAATCCGTATAGGTAATCCCAAGGAGGATGAAATCTTGAGAGCTCAATGTACATCCAGGGTTTTTTTTGGAAGTGCTATCTGATGATCTGGCGTCCTTTAAAAGGGCTCTGGTGAAATAAATTATTATAATGGTACCTTAAAGTGGTCTGTTTTTCTTTTATATATATATATATATATATATATATATATATATATATATATATATATATATATATCAGATCTGTAGTAAGTGGAAAGGATAATCCAAGTGGGTCTTTTTAATATAAAATATTACAAAATTAGATCCATGTAGAGAGCTTGTTGGAGTTAGCTCCTCCTCAACTCCTTAACCCTTCACCAGGGGTCTCTCTCTCCCCTGACTATAAATACTGGGTGACCCTTCGCCTCTTCTGCCTTTTTACTCAGGCCTTCAGCCTTACCACCTCGCAGATGTGAGCCCTCACAGATACAGCATTTCCCAAATGCTGGGAACACGCTAAGAACAATACACGTACGTACGAACACTCACCACAACACACACACACACACAAATAATATTCACCACACGCACTCTGTCCATGTAACTTGTAACCTTTAACTTGTTATTAATACATATATTTGTTTACAAGCTCAATATATTATATACAGAGGAATATGATATACATCAAAGGAAAAAACTTAACATATTTTGAAAAATCTGGTAATACATTTATTTCAACAGGTAAGTTTTTAATACATGCCTCATCAGACTGGAATTACAAATGGCTTAAATTTATCCAGACAATATGTTAAAAATATTCCTCGAGGACATATGGCCCAGCAGATACAAGCAAAGAGTTCTGAGTTCAATACCTGGCTACAGCAGAAGAGTTGAGTTAAAGAGAGATCTGATACCGAGACATCCAGAAGAGGCATGACACATGGAATTAGAACAACCTACCCCGGTGGACAAAATAAAGTGTTCGAAATTCCAATCATCTGAAGAAGGCTGGAATGTACAATGGCTGAAATGTCATGAACATGGCAATGAAGATTAAGACAACAGCCTGAACAATATAAATAGTGTAAATTAGATAGGAATTTATTCACAAATTTAAACACTTGAAATAGTGCTAGTAGCTTGTTTCAGGAAAATAAATCAGAATTCTTAAAGTCCATAGTTTTACACTATTTACATTATTCGGACTATTGTTCTCATCTTTGTTGCCATATTTATTACAATGTTTTGGCCGTTGTACACTCCAGCCTTCTTCAGGTGTTTGGAATGTCAAACTGAACTCTTTATTTCACTCACTGTGGTAGACTGTTCTAGTTCCACGTGCTATGTCTAATGGATGTCAGTTATCAGTTATCGCCTGTTAATTCCCCTCTCCAAGTTCTCCACCACCTTAACCAGGTATTGAACTCACACTCTTTGGGTCCTGTCACTGGATCTAACTAACACCTTTATCCATAGTTTTAATGTATTATCATAAAGAGTAAATGTTCATACAATAGATTAAATGACCTGACACAAAATAATATTCAAAAATTGTTTAAGACAAAGGTAAGAGAGTTTGTTGCTCACCAAAGGGAGATATATGGTTTGCATACATTCAAAGGTAGACAAAGAGAAATAGTTTGAAATACTTAGCTTTCTTGGATTGTTGAAAGAAAATTCCTTGAAATACCACATGCTGCCCAGAGGCTGATAATATAATTGGCAAGTAATTTTACATTGGCTAGAACTTCAGCGCTGGTCACAAGAAACTGGAACAAAATCCTTCACATGACTTTAGAAACACTTTTTTGATTAAATTAATTTTTCTCCTCATTTTATATCAAAAGGAATTTTGCATAGTCTCTCTACTTCCTTTCTTTCTTTTCAGCTGATGGGCTAATTTCTATGAAGACAAGTTTTTATTGGTCCAAAAACAATTCCACATAGGCTCATGAATGTCTCCACTTCTTCTTTCACTGTCCTTGGAATATGAAAGGAGGGGATAAAGGGAAGTATTATTATTTTGCACTCAATATGACTTATTTTTGATCACAGAAATAAACATGATATGGTGATTTTAATTTCAACTAAACTCTACACATATAATATTAATTTATGGTCTCTTTTACAGTAGTTAATACACTAATGCTTTTTTTTTTCATCAAAGTTAACATAGTTCAACATATTTATTTTTTCTTATTGGTAGATCACAAAATCAACTCCAATTATATGTTGAATTTTGGTGCGTTAATATTATTTCAAAAGTGAAGATCACATAATGTGGAATATGTCATTCCACACTACTTCAAATAAAAGGTTATGAAGGAAACTCCCATCAATACTGGAAAGAGCAGTAACAGCTACTAGATTTGAGAAACCTATTTTTCTGAAAAATTGTTCTAAGAGAAAGATTTTATAAATTTGAACTGAAAACACTACTGGCTGCTCTGTGAATGAATGCCAAATGTTTCCTTATAAGGAAATGGCTAATATTATCTTTACTGTATTATGTCCATTGTTAACTAGGGCAAAAGATGGCTTGTTAATTTTAATGCTTCCAAAGCTAAACTTCTCTCCATTAATCATCTGAGAGACCCCTCTCTGTTTTCCATCAGCATGGCTGATGCTAACATCTAGGAAAGTGACTTGTTGCACCTTCTCGGGCTAAGATTCTCCACTGACATGAAGTGGAAAGATTTGTAGGTGGAAGGTCTTGCATGATTACCTGTAGACATCAATAACGCATTTATATTATCACAAACATAACAAAATAATGAACAAGAGAACAATAATCTTCAAGGCAAGAGTGTTTGCATAACAATAAATAGAAACTTTTATGTAACAAAAGGTAGAAACATTTGTTGAAAAAGTTGTTTAAAACCTTCAAATGTCTTTGTATGTTTCGATTTGAGTTTTATTAATGTTCTGATTAGATAGATCCTGAGTTGTGGAATAACGTGTGAACATGAGATAGTATAATACAGTATAATTTGGTCTATGTTGAAATTAAACAGCTTGAGATTTATGAAAATTGTGGGTGAATGAAGTGGACTTACTTTGTGTTTTAACTGGGTTGTCTTTCTTTGATATTTGTTGACTTTTAGTTCACTTGTGTTGAAAGAGCAATACAGACTGTTTTAGTATTAAAAGAATTTTAGTGTATAGTCTGAAATGAAGAATAGTGACACATGCAGCATAGCTCCAGGTTGGATTTTCCACCTCACTCACTGTTTCTGAATTTTGTGTTGTTAATATACACAATATGCGTCACGTGATAGGCTCCAGAATTTTGGGGGCACAAATGTATTTTTGCTCAGGTCAAAAATAGGGTCAGTACATTTGGACATAGTTGATGACACATAATTGATATTTTTCAGCCAACCAGAATACGTTGTTGTATTATTAAATTTAAAGCCTGTGATTTGGGGTTTTTAAGATTGATATAGGATCATGATCCTAGCGATTGTATGGAATCCATTGCTAGGTCACCTGCTAAGAGAGTCAGTTCACTGTATCTTACGAGTCAATTTTTCTCTCCAGAATCTGTCATATGTATCTATAAGTCTACCATTTGTCCATGCGTAAAATATTGCTGACATACATGGTCTGGTGTCCGTGCTATTTACCTTGAGCTCCTTGATAAAATACAAAGAAGACTTAGCAATATTATTGGTCCTGATCTGGCGGCTTGACTTCAGTCACTTTCTCACTATGATAAGGTTGCCTCCCTGTGTCTTTTCTATAAATATTTTTATGGTAATTGTTCAGATGAGCTCTTCGTTATGGTACCAAGACTTTTGAATTTTAGCGCAGGACTAGACTGGCATCAAGATTTCAACAATTTACAGATGAGCTGGCTAAATGTAACCATAAGTTCTCACTTCTGTCTCTATGTTTTCCAGTCAACTTTAATCTCCAAAAATTTAAATACAATTTCAATCACTATCTTCTGTCCTCTTGATTATTTTTTTCTCTTCTTCGCTCATTATTAATGTTACTGTCCCTAATTCTTCTACAACCAGTAACCCCTTATGTCTTAGTGGCTTTGCTGCCTTGCTTGGGATGAAATAAATTTAAAAAAATGATAGCTGGTAATTAACAATCCATTGCTCTCCCCTGGTTAGACATTAAAAATTTTTGGAATTGCTGGGTTGAACATTGGCAACCCTCCCCTTGTGTATAGGTTAGTTTAGTTCGGTTTTTGTTTTAGTTTTCTCTCCTTTTTGAAAGTTAACTTAGCTAGGGTATGTATGCTCATTGGCCCTTTTTATTTCTGCCCCTATTTTTTTTCTTTTCTTTTGTTTAATTTCCCATCCCCCCATCATTAGGTGGTTAGTGATGTCAGTTCTCTGGTGGGTGCGGGGAGCCTTTCATTTTGAGTGTGTTTTTCATATTTGTTGTTGTGTGTGAATGGGTGAGTGTTTGTAGTGAGTGCATGGCTTGTATGAATGTTTTATATTTTTCAAGTCCCGCATAGATTTTGTTCAGCTAACTGATATTTCTGCCACAGTTAGGGTTGTGGGGTGGGTGGGGGTGTACTACTAACACCATTTTGTTTAGTTTCTTGTATATAGTTTTATACTCATTGTAAAATTTAATTGGGGTCTTTTTAGATTTTTTAATTGTTATTTTATTCCCCTGCCTCCACAGACAATGAATTGTATATATGGGGACTAGTTAGGACTTCATAGAGACTCTGAGGCATTATGGTGGATGAAGTAAGAATGGTATGTAAGAATGAGATGTTTTGGTGAAAGGAATATTTTTTGTATGGTTGGGTCAGTGATTGCGGCTAGCTAAGTTTAATGTTAAGAGAGAAGATGACCATCCTTTTTCCCCTTTCACCTTTTCGGCCTTGTGCCATATTTGTACTCATGTGCAATAAATAATTCCATTGCTCTCCCGTTGAGCCGAAAAACTTTTTGCAATAGAAGTACAAGTTATCTCCCTTGGTTCACTTGTCAATTTTCTTACGAAGACAACATGGCGCCGAGCGGTGGAGTGTCAACGTGTCTCTCTTTTTTAATTATCTTTTTTGTACCCATTATCGCATGGGATTCCGATCATATGGAATTGTTCGATCTTGTGGAAGAGATTGGTAGTAATTTCTATGAAATTTTGGGTGTGGATGAGGTACGTGGCTCCTAACAGCGGTACATAATATATAAAAAAAGACATTCCTTACTAACTTGTAAAAACACTGACTAAACAAATATAAAACGGGAATTTAACTTTCCCACTTTACTTTCACTTTTAAACTGAATTAAAAATAAAAGTTAGCTTTTCTTTTTAAAATTGTCATTGCGTGGAAAGTTCAGGTTATTAACGTATTTGGCAAGTGGGACTTGAAACGGACGAAGTACTGTCGCGATAAACATACGTTTAAAAAAATAATTCTTGGTCACATGTATTTGAAATTAGTTTTCATTTTGTCTTATTTTGTTTTGTTTGTATATTTTATTTATATTTTCATATATTTTGATATGTAAAATCAATAACTTTGAAGTCGCTGCCTGACTCCAACAAAACATAATTAGGCTTCTTTAAGTTTTTTTAACAGATCGTTTTTACGTTTAAAAAGACTTAAAATAATTGGGTTTTAGTTTTTTTTTTTTTGTATTTAGTTTAAAAAATAAAATTTATATTGAAATTAAAAAGGCTATAAATTTAAATTTGAGTGTACAGTTTAAAAATCAGAATCAAACTTTCAAATTGGCCATTCCATTGAATTCGAACGTTTTTTTTTTGTTTTTACTTTATTTCAATAAATGCAACCTTCATTTCTTTTTTTATTAATGAAATATTGTGTCTGAAACTTTTTAAGTTAAAAAAGGACTTTTCCCAATCTTTAAAATAAATCTATAATTTAATGTAAATAAATACTGTATTTTCTTTTTCGATTTAAAACTCATTTTGGAAACTTTTTCTTCATTAAAGAATTCTCTAGGCTATGTACAATATTCGTTTTTTTTTTATCCTGTTTTTAAATCCTTGTCAGTATCTTAGACAACAGGTGGACAAAAAATAATTGAGATAATTTATTAACAATTCCGAGGCGAAATAATAATTTGTTTATTTTGAAGGGATAATTCTTTGTGTATTATTAACAAATAATGAAGTAATTTTGTTTTGTCCAAAAATGCGAATATGTTTTTTTAAATCTTGATTTATTTCTTTGTAGAGTGCTTCATCTCAGGAAATCCGCCGTGCCTACCGAAAACTCTCCTTACAACTCCACCCTGATAAAAATAAAGCTCCTGATGCTGAGAAAAAATTTTTGGAGGTGAGTAAATTAAACCTCAATGGATTGCCAGATAGAATTGGAGATACTAAGGTTGTGGGTTCAATCCCGGATCTCTTCTAAACATTTTTTTTTTACATTTGTTGACTGAATTTTTCTAAAAATTGACAGGATTATTTACATATGGATGAACTCTTTTGCCTAAGATCAGAGTGTTGTTTAGTAGCTGCACACTTCGAATAAATGTTATACAATACATGTACCTTCAAAGATTTTTAAAAAAAATGAGTATACTAAGGTGAAAAAATGCCCCAAACTTAATAATATTTAACTTAATTTTATCGTCAAAATCTTTGTTATTATAAAGGCCCTTAATAATAACAAAGATTTTGACGATAAAATTTTCTAAAAAGGAGTAAAAAATATACAATAATCAAAAAATTCTTTTGTCTTTGACCTTAAATTAAGGGGAAAGACAAAAGAATTTTTTGATTATTGTATTTTTCCTTTTTAGAATCTTCAAAATTTTGGTCAAGAATTTTGTTTTTCTTGCATCACTAGGTGACCATATAGGAAATTTTTGTGATGCAAAAATCAGATAATTGTTGGATTTTAATGAAACTTTCAGGACTTATTCATAAGTAAATGAAATTATTTTTGAAATGTTACTTTTTTCAAGAAAATCATGGCACAGTGGATAAAGGTGTTAGTTAGATCCAGTGACAGGACCCAAAGAGTGTGAGTTCAATACCCGGTTAAGGCAGTGGAGAACTTTCAGAGGGAAATTAACAGGAGATAACTGACATCCATTAAACATGGCACGTGGAACTAGAACAGTCTACCACAGTGAGTGAAATAAAGAGTTCAGTTCGACATTCCAACCACCTGAAGAAGGCCAGAGCATACAATGGCTGAAACGTTGTAATAGATATGACGACAAAGATGAGGACAATAGTCCAAATAATGTACATAATACCTCATCTCAGAAATATAGACAGATACTTTCAGGATTTATAAGTGAATGAAATTATTTTTGAGATGTTCCTTTTTTCTAGAAAATCTTGGTAAATATATTTTTTTACTTGTTACCCCCCATTTATTTCATTTTATGAAATTTCAAGAAATTAATTTTTGTAGGGCTTAATGTTTGTATTAATTATAAGCACAAGTCCTTGGGGTATTTAAATAATTAATTTCTTTGTAAAACAGGACCCCCAGTTACAGAAAATCTGATCTGAATCATAAAATAAAACATGCAATAAAAGTAAGACATTATTTAATTAGAAATAATGCGAAACCCAAAATTGGCAATGAAGACAGAGCATCACTGAAGACCACCCTTGATGCATCTAAAATGTATTATTTAACTAAAGTTTTACATCTTTTTAAAATTCTGTACTAATTTTTAGCAGTTAGGTGATATTGTTATTAGATTAAGACTATATTTACTAATGATAAATGGCAAAGCTTACTACAATTCAGTGCCCCTCCCCCAGTAATTTAAAAAGAATTTTGAATTTTTTTTTGTGTGTGCATATTAACATACTAATTTTGTCAATACGGATGTCCATACATGAAATTATCAGAAAATAAGAGCAATAACTATAGTAAATTTAAAATTTATTGGTAATTTTCTAACATTTCCTCAACAAGCATTTTCGTAAGTAAGACTATAAAGTCAAAGTACCTAAAATTTAATAAAATATTAGAATATTTTCCTAAATTCTAAGATTACTGGGTAGTTAAAAAATTATATAAAAAAGGCATTCATGTTATATTTGTCAAGTAATTGTTACAGTTTTGTCCTCTAGAAAAAATTGCCAAACATGAGTCTATTAAGATAGTTGTTAACATCTCATAAAATAACCCACTGACAAAAAAATTAAAAATGTTTTTCTGCAATACTTTTCACTAAAATAAGTAATATTTGTTTCAACTCAAATTAATGAAACTTTAAATCAGCTAATCTTCGTCAAATAAAGTTTCAGAATAGCATATTTGATTTAAATTTTTTTTTTTAATAAAGTGAATTGCGTTGTGCAGAGAGAATTGCAAAAATGGCTAAATTTAAATCAATTTAAATTTCTTTTAAAATACAGTATCATTATTATTATTTACACTATATTCAAACTATTATCATCATTTTTGTTGTTATTATCACAACATTTTGACTGTTGTGCCTTCTGGTTTTTCTCAGGCGTGTACAGGGAACTCTGAACTTAACTATGGAAGTAAACTGTTCTCATTCCACTAACCATGTCTAGGAATATCATTTACTTCTTATATTTATTTAGTAGTGCTCAGTTATTCTTTGCCAGTTTCCACTGAGTGCAAGTATATACTTGCTGACCCAGGGATTAAACTCACAATCATGATGTCACTAATTTCATAAAACAACTCTTTAATTCATTTGGCCATTGTCCTATAAGACAATTTGTTGGAGCCATAAACCTAACCTGTTGCTGGTTAAACTTGCAACAGCTGCTGCTGTCTGTCATGTTTTTGATTGCTGCAGCTGTTGAAGACTTGCTGTCATTTGTTTTTCTTTATTTATTAGCAGCTCCAATATTGTATTTATTTCTATGCTAGGCCAACTAATGAATCCTTGTAGCCTAGCGTATGTGTTGATTCTTTCAGACATCTAACTCTCCAGTGTTCTTCCTTGTCCAGTATTTTCACTTCATTCCACATGGGCTGATGACTACTACTTTCCTTACATATATGATCAGCTATGCCTGATTCCATTCTTTCACTCCTCACCACAGCTTTTCAATGTTCCTCCAGCCTTACTTTTAGGGAGTGGCTTGTTTCACCTGTATATTTGCTGCTGCAACTGCAAGGAATCAATTACATGCAACTCTGTCATGTTCTCCCCATGTTAGGCTTTGGTAGAGATTTCTCTGTAGGGTGGAACTGCTACTGAATATTGTCCTGGTGTTGTATGGACCACAGATATTCTGAATCTTTACTGATAAGCAGAGTTGAAATTAATGCATGCAAGGTTTCACAGCTCTAGCATCACTTCTCTCATAGTCAATCCACCCTCATAAATTGTCCTGTATATGACAATAAACTACAACCAGCAGCAAGGCTACTGATCAAGAGATTGGAGGTTAATTAATTGCTGTTGTTCTCAGGTCCACCCTGATCTGGGGTGGTAGCACCTGTTAGGGTCCCAGCTATGGACAAGTAGTGAATTCCCAAACAAAAATTAACAGTACATTTTTATAGCAAAATAACAATCAATGCAATACCAAAAAATATAAAAATACATTTTTATATTAAAATTACCAACAATAAATTTTATGCTTTCCAAACTATATATCTAAAAAACATAGCTTTATTCTGAAAGGTTAGGGTTAGGTTGACATGGCTGTGGTAATAAAATAAAACTTTGATCTTCAAAAATTTAATGTCAGTCGTCCTAATTTGTAAACTTTTATTGTTCTCTCTCCTTTTCTTTTCTCATATTCATTCACATTCATTAACCCTTTGCATCATCTGTCATCTAGGTATGATGTTAAACTACATCTGGCAGCAAAGACCCTGATCAGGAGTTTGGGGCTTTTAAGGAGTGTGGAACCACCTTTTAACTTCTGTTGTTCCTTGGTTCACCCTGACCTGGGGTTGTAGCACCTGTTAGGATCCCAGCTATGGGTAAATAGTCAACCCCTAAACAAAAATAATAGGTACATTTTTTATAAAAAATAACTAACAATACATTTTTATGGCAAAATGACAATCAATGCAACACTAAAAAATATAAAAATACATTTTATAATAAAATTACCAACGCTACATTTTATGATCTACAAAATATATATCTAAAAAACATAGCTTCTCTCTAAAAGCATAAAATTATGTACAAAATATTTAGATTCCGGTATTAAATAACCCATAGAGATGTTGATTTGCCACTAAACAAAATCAACCAACCAGCAACTATCTACCCCAGTCTTTGTTTTGCCATCTATTTACACAAGATTCTTAGATTGGTTACTCATTGTTTTCCTCTCTCACATTCAATATATCTTGTAAGTATCAAATTCTCCAAGCCCTCTTTCTGTATGTTGGTCAGTAGTTGGAGATTCATTGTGGAATTCACTTGACTCACTTCTAGCAGTTGACTACTTCTACATGCCACTGGCAAATCTTATATGTGTTGTCCTTGTCCTAAGTATTATCGTTCGTTATCAACCTTTGTGTTTTTATTCTATTTAGTAACCTTCCTTAGGTTACAACAATTAGTGTCCTTTTAGTTTCCATTTTTCTTAAAACTTCCTGATTGCTAACATGTTCCCTCTCTGGTATTTTCAGCATCCTTCTGTAGAACCACCTCTCTGTTGTCTTAAATCTCCTTTTTAGCTGTGAGAAAAACAATGGGAAGATAGTAACATACCAAAAAAAGTTACTTTTCAGCAAATGCTTTGATAATATTGAACTCTGTCTTTTTGGTTTTGTTTTTCTCTCTTTATTTTTTAATTACTCCCCTAATTTCCCTCCCTGTAAACATTTGTCAAAAACTCTCAGGACTTGCTTAGTCATCAGTGTCATAATGAATGAAGGATATTTCTTTTTTTTCCAGATGGTTTCAGTTTATGAAGTCTTAAAGGATCCAGAGAAAAGACAAAGGTAAGATAAAAAAAAATATCAGTGGTTGAATGTTACTCAAAGGCAAAATACCTTTTTTTTTCTTATTGACAGGAAATAAAACTGTACCACCCTCAACATATTTTTCGGTCTCTTCAAATTTACAGGTAATACTTCTCAAAAAGATCAATAGGTGCAAAGGTCCCAAAATAAGGGCTTTATCAGGTCCTGATGTCATTACAATGAATGTCATCTTTGGATGTTAACACAAGCCTGCATTTATGTATATAATCATCATTCTTTATGTGGATGATCATGACTCTCCACAACTTCTCTTTTGTAGCTTTTATTAGGTTGAAAATAATGTCTGAATTTAAAATAAACCTTTTAATTATGTTCTAATATAATAGTTGCACAAAAATATATTACTCATTCCTAGTGTTTAAAGTTTCCTCTTTGTTAATTTTGTATGAATCTCTTTCAGAACTTAAAATATTATATAACCCTTATCTTGAACATGGAAATAGAATAGATGTTTACTTTTTTGCTTGGACACATATTGCCAGGATGACACTGCAGAAGCTTACTGACTTAGGATACAAGACTTTGTCACATCCACTATATTCCACTAATCTCTTGCCCACTGAGGATGGCAGCACCTGTTAGGGTCCCAGCTCTGGGTAAAAAGTGAACCCACAAACTGGGGTCAAAACATGAAAATATAAAAACACATTACAAAAAATTACCAGCAATACACTTTTTGAAAAAAAAAAAAAAATTATCAAATCTCACAAGAAAATAAAATTTTCACATTAAATGACCCATAAGGAGTTTATATGTCATTAAACAAATAAACCAAACCATCTTGCCCACTGATGACCATTTTTTTCAAGCATCTTGACAATTTTTTAAGTCCAAAGACATTCTGTTGCAAAGAAGATGCAGAACCTTTAGAACTTTATCATAAAAGCATAAATAACCTTGTAGCTCGATAGCAGAAATGTATAGATGTTCAGCGTTTCTATTTTGACTGATTTAAACCCTATTTAAATACATTAATTCATGAATAAAAATTGATTCAAAATTGGATCTTATTTATCAAACAACTTAATAGTAAGGTTTGTCTTTTTGCGATCACTCATTGTTCTGCCATTTGTTTCATCATGCAAAACATTTTCCTGTCTCTGCGTCTGTTGCTGCAATACAGCAAGAATTGTAGGTAAGCTGCATGAATGAATTAAGCATCATCTCATATGTTCAATGGGAAACCGTTTTGGTGATTGTGTTGGCAGAGCATGTTAAGTAATACAGGCATCGTATGAGCAAGCATTATTCTGCTGGGAGAACACATTACTTTCCTCTTGCAGGAATGGCAGCAGAATGAGTTAAACAGTGTTCACAACAGGCATAGTGCAGTTCAACATTTCCCTTCACAAATAGACAAATGAGATTTTTAGCTTTTGGTGCTCTATAGCATGGAGCTTTATATGCACTTTTGTGTCAAACCATTTTGCCAGACTGACATTCAGCTGCTTTCTGTGACAAGGCAAAAAATAATTCTGGATTATTGGTTGAATGTTTCAAGTTCAACATCCATACCAACAACATCCACATCAGACATGATAAAATAGGAAGCATTATTTTTGGAGCAACCTTGAGTGTGTGTATGGATACATAAAGTAATACATGTGTGTGTATGCATACATAAAGTGAAATTACCAAGCAGAGTTCAAATTCCCCTCAAGTCTGTGTCTTTCACGTCACGCTGATAATCTTAGAAAAGGCCTGCATCCATCTTTCTCCATCTATGTCTTAAATTTAAAGGGTAGACTAAGCTCTCTTGCCTTGAGTGGCAAATAGGCTAGGAGCAAAATTTTGAATTCAAACCTGAACAGTGTTGTTTGGAGAGCTCATAGCACCGTGTGTGTCATTTCTCTGACATCAGTTCTTCCAAAAAGTGTGTCCAGTTCTACACAAACCTTTACCAATATAATCAAATCATCTGTGTGAGTAGTCGAGTGGTTCAGTTTTAAACTGAACTGTTGGACCTTTTCAATGCTGGAAGTCAGAAGAGATACAGTCATATTGTTCCCAAGGTATTTTTATAAAAGTGAGCTTAATTAATTCAAACTTGCCAATTTCCGAGTTGCTACAACTTTTTACCACTCGAATATTTGGTTTTCTACAAACAATTAATAATTCATGTCTTTTTGCCTTTTTTAAAAAAAAATATATATGAACTTAAAATATAGTCTTTCATAGAAGACTATATGAAAGATGAGCTTATGTTATGAAGATCCACTTTTGTCACTAATATAAACTTTCCAGAAATAAACATTTTCGGTTTTTAATACTAAATTTTGTAAGCAACAAGAAATAAACTCAAGCATCTAAAGTGTTGTTGTATTTAGGTGCCTTACTTAGACAATATGCTTAAAATTCAATAAATATTTGCCTTACTTACATGAGATGATTAAAACTATAAATGTTTGCCTTACACAATTTGCTTAGAACTTGATAAGCATTTGCCTTACACGATATGCTTAAATCTCTGTATACATTTGCCTTACTTCCATGATATGCCTAAAGCTCTACATATATTTGCTTTACACAATTTCTAAAACATAATTATTTGCCTTACTTCCACAATATGCTTCAAATTCTACATGCATTTGTCTTACGCAATATGCACAAGACTCTATAAGCATTTACCCTACAATACATGACATGCTTACAAACATACATTTGCCTTATTTCCACAATATACTTAAAACTACATATATTTGCCTTACCAAATATGCTTAAAATTCAAAAAGCATTTGCCTTATTTCCATATGTCTAAAACTGTACATACATTTGCCTTACACAATATGCTTAAAACTCAGTAAACATTTACCTTACACAATATGCTTAAAACTCTATAAACTAGAATCTCTATATGTCTTACACAACTGGTAAATTTGAGGTAAATTTATTTTTATTTTCTTTCTCTACTCCTCAGATACAATGACATCCTCAAGAATGGTCTTCCTGATTGGAAGCAACCTGTTTTCTATTACCGTAGTGTACGAAAACTTGGTCTTCTAGAACTTACTGGCATCATGTTCTTCATTTTCACCGTTGGACAATATTTGGTTATTTGGTCGATGTATTTTGAAAAAAAATTCACTGTTGTAAGCATCAGCAGAGGTTTTTTTTTTATTTCTTTTCGTTCTTTGTTACAATCATTCAAAATTTATGTTTTCTTAATTATTATGACTAGTATCTTCATCTTTGTTATTTGATTACTGTCTTTGCCAATGCTTTTACTTCACAGGGTTTTTTTTTGTACAGAATTATGAATTGCATTCTTAGTTTAAGTAAAAAATGGTTGTAGATGAAAGAATGTAATCAAAGATGAACTTACTTGAAAGACACCTGAAAAAGACTGGAGAATGTATTGGTCAAAATATAATGAGAAAAAAAAAAACAAAGATGAAGGTAATTGTCCAAATAAATTATGGAATAATGAAAGTACACCCCACTCTTCACACACACACACACACACCTCTTAATTGGAAGAAATATTTTACAAGATCTGGAATCAAAGATCATATCGAACCCTATATATACAGTTTCCCTGTGCAAACAAACCTGTAATAACAAAATTTATGTCATTAAAAATTAATAATAAACTGCCCCTGACATGTAAATAGGTTGCTAACCCAGCTGTTCTTGGAATGTGTACATGTGGGACAACTGCATGGCAGGAAGATATATAAACACAGCACTTGTGAGAGAAATTACAAAGTCTTTCACATCCTCATGCAAAAATCCATGTTTGGAGAAAGTTCCCAAAGTCACACACTCTCAGCTCAATTATTGATGGAATCTGGAAGTGAATAAACAATAATTTTCTGTATGAAAGATTTAGTCTCATATACTTAATAATCTGTACAAGATTATTAATGTTTCATCTGCATTTTATGATATCTTATTAAATATCTTAATTATCTGAATCAGATGTTTACTTTTTCGTTATTTTATATTTTATATAGGTATTAAATCTTGGCCTAGAAAATTTAGAAATCTGGGTCCTCTCTTGTCTGAAGTTTAGCAAATAAATGGTGTGGTCTCTTTTATTAAATGAAACAAATGGTGACTTCTTTTTCAGGAAGAAAACTTTCACAGCCGATTAAAAAAATCTGAGAAAAAGAGTCGCAAAAAAGCAGCAATATGTGAAAATGTAATCGAAGCAGAATTTGAAGAAAAGATGAATGCATTGAATCGTCCACAATTGAAGGACCTCTGGCCACTACGCTTAACTTGTTGGCTCTACATGACTGCTCTGAATACACCCTATTACTACAGCCTACTCCGGGAGTATGTAGCTACCTCTTGGAATGAGCGATACAAGCAGCAAGAATCAGAAGAAAATACTGAGGACCTTGCTCAAGGTAAGTTAAAACCCATAAAGAAAAATAACATTTTATTCAAGATTATCACTATTTTTTGTAGAAAGTTTTACTTAGAATAAAATTACATTAATAGCTGACCTCTGTCATGGTTCACAATAAGTGTAATAGCTTTTAGTTGCTATTGCTGGAACAGGTAAGGTAGTTATAGTGGTTTGCTAGTGCTCACTTGTCTAAATTTTTCACTGTTAATCATTGTGGCATGTCAGTAATGAAACCTTTTACAAAATGACTGGGGATAGGACTGTGCTGGAAAAAGTAGATTCATACTTTTCCTAAGGACATTTATGCAAATTGTAATTTTAACCTGCTAAATTTGCTTTCCCCACCAATAATGCTTCAAATGTATTTGTCTTTGTATCATCAATGTATTTGGCAAGCCCGAGTTTTTTAATATGAAATGTTTTTCATATTGTATATATGTTGAATTATCTATCCCTTGTTTCTTCTCTAGGATTGGGTTTCCGGTTTGTTCTAAAATCTACTTAAACTCTATACTTTTAATATTTCTGCCTAAACTCTGAAATTTTAATTACTATTTTTTTTTTCTCAGTATGAGTAGATAGATTTACATATCATGCAATTCATTTCTCCCATCTTTTGAACAGGAGTAGAGGATTATCCCTTGTTTTCAGTTCCTTCTAAAGTCTTTTTCTTCTCTTTCACTTCCCCTTTCATCTTTGTGGCGTTATTGGCTTAAAAAAAGATGTTACATTTGCTCTGTCAGCAGAGTCTAAAATATGCCAATGGCATTCCCTGCAGTAGAGTAAGACACCCCCACTAAAAGGAGCTACTTACGAAGAGCTTATAGACTCACATGTAAACTACCAATATTTACTTAGTAGGTTAGTGTTGTGTTCCGTGTCATCACTGGAGTCTCAATGTTACTGCTTATGTTGTATATTGCTGCTGGACCCAAATAAGGAGACATATATTTATATATAAAAATATATAAATATTTTTATTGTTTGAATTGTGGTGAATGGGTAGAGTATGGGAAAGGTTAGGATTGTGCACACAGGAATTGATGGAAACAAATCTTCGGTGAACCTCTAACCAGTCTCTCTTCAGATCAAGAATCGGACTGGTTATATAACATTTGGACACCCACGTAACTTCATATTCTTCTAGTATGTTGCCTATGCAATTTCATATGGCCACACCTCTTCAGCATGTGCCCATGCAAGCACGCATTTCCTTCCACCTGTGTCCTGTTTATTCAAAGCTCAGGGCACCTGTGCATCCTGTTTATTTTAGCCACCAGATGCCTTTCCTGTCTATGCTATCACCAGTTCCAATTTCCACTCACACACTGATGCAGCAGAAGTAAGGTCAAAGGTCTTTCCTCAACCAATATCCAACACATAGATGGTATTAATGAAAAGATGGTTTCTTTCTTTTACTTATTTTATTAGTGACAGATGTGGATTCTAGAAGACAGCAGGAGGGGGAAGAAATTCAAGAGAACATGTCACTCATTGTGTTAGCATCCCTCTGCATGTAGTCTTAGCCTGCCTCTCAAACCTGGTTGTCGGAAGTGTATTAACACTTCAAAATTCCTGCAACCTGTTGACTTTGCACGATTTTGAACTTATACTCAGATTGAGGAATTGGAGAGCCGAGTTCGAATTCCAGTCGAATCCATTACATTCACTTATGTGCTAATACCCTTTGGAAAGGTATTAATCCTCTTCTTCCCTCTCCAGCTATGGGCAAATAGCAGGACAGACTGGGTTTTGTAGCCTTGGATGGCAACTGGTCTACCGCAGAAAGAAATGGCAACCTACTGCAGGAAAAAATCTGCCTTATCAGTCATGTATCGAAAGATACATGATTGCCTAAGCATGTATCATGCATGGCACATAACCGACTGACTGATCGCAGACCCAAGCAAAGACAATCTATCACTCTTTGGAATACCATGCCCACAATGTATTGTGATCAATTGCTGACTATCCTGGCCCTATACTCTGCATTCTGTAACATTAGATGTTTTAAGTAGGTCCTTAACCTATCCCCAAACACATAAACAAAATAAGACATTAACTTCTGTAACCAGAGCCAGCCTAACCATAAACAATGGGAAAATGCCATTAAAAATATAATTTGCCAGTACATATCACTTAATGGTTGCAATAAGTAACAGATTTATTATTTACTATAAAAAATAATTAAAACATCTAATTTACTTAAAACATCCTACAGACCATAAGATGTCCGATCTGTTGCTAGAGATGCTGGAAAAATGGTCAATTCATTGTACCATGCCAGTAAGTATCTGACTCTATACTCTATCTTTACAAGAGCCAGATCAGACCAAAAATAGAGCATTGCTGTCACATCTCATCTGGAACTTCCCAGCCCTCACTTGTTCATCTTGATATGAGTTCAAAAGTGTCTACACAGCCTTGTGGGTGATGAATCATTTCCAACCCTACAACCCCTTTCCCACAGATGAAACATTATGAGCCGCTTGCTGCTCTCTTGGCACTTCCATGGCATGTGTTCTTATGAGCTACAGTCTTTATTTCCTACAGCCCTGACCTTTGCAACTAACTAGGAAGCCCTATAACCACATACATAAATGTGAATCATCCCCCATTCCTTTTGTATTCAATTAATAAGATGTAAGTTCCATTTGGGCAGCTTCTTCCCAAGAACTTCTGCTTTGTGGAACAGACTCCCATCAGAATGTTTTCCGAATCCCTACAATCTTAGGTTAGCTGTTATCTTTCTTGCATAACCCTATGAACTTCACTTGCCTTATATGCTCATACAATGTCATACAGAAACCCTCTACCTTGAATGGCTCTTGGGCCTTGTATAGAGTAAACATTAGTATAAAAAAACGTAAATGCTTGTACTCAAATATAAACCAAGTAAATGCAAATATAAGTGACCGTTATTTCTCTATTCCTGAACCAAGTAAATGGTTATAAACTCTAAATACAAGTGACCAATTTTTACCTATTCCCATACCAAGTAAATGTTTATAGACACAAATATAAGTGATCAACATTTATCTATTCCTAGACCAAGTAATTGCTTTTAGACTCAAATATACTAAACTGGTTTTGACGTTGAATAACCCATCCAGGGTTGAGGCTTATGGCCATATCATGTTGAAACACTAGTTCCTATATGATCACTGAAGTTAAGCAACATCAATGCAGACAGTGTAATGGATAATGGCTTGGAATTGTTAATCAGAAAGCAGTTCCAATTCCCATTGGATTCATTATATTCACTAGGGAAATACCCTTGAGAAAGGTATGAATCCACCTTTTCTCCCCCCAGTTATGGGTTAATTAGTAAGACTTGTATCTTCTTTATGTGCCATGTCCACTCAGGACACAAACAATTATGGCCCTCTGCAATTTTCTGTCAATTGTAGTTCTTAATAAATTTTAGCTTTCTGTTACTTTTCCTAAACCGTGTTTCTGCCATCCATTTACTCAATCTCACTCAGTATGTTATGCGTTGTTTTCCTCTGTCCATCTTGCATTCAATCTGTCCTGTGAGTATCAGATCTTCCAAGCCTTCTTTCCTCATTATGTGACCTAGAAACAAGATTTGTATCACTAAACCATTACCCCTACCCCAACAAAAAAAAATTCTTACAATCTAAAATTATCTTCTGGCTTTAAATAATCTTCAAGGGATTAATAAACTGTAGAAAAAGAATCAATCAACCAGGGTTGATATGTCATAAACTCTACCAAGCCAAATGTATACTGCATCAATTGAACCATCCTGGGAAATGATGATAAACTACATCTGGCAGCAAGGCCTCTGATCAGAAGGGTTTGAAGAACATGGAACCACCTCTTAATTGCTGTTGTTCCCAGGTCTACCCTGACCTGTGGTGGTAGCACCTGTTAGGGTCCCAGCTATGTGTAAATAGTTAACTCCAAACTGGAGTCAAAACACTATGAGAGGATAAAGAAAATTTATGGTAAAAATACCAGCAATTAATTTTCATAGTAAAAAAATTACCAGCAATACATTTTCGTCAAAGAAATTGAAGAGTAAGCATTCTCAAAGCAAACTTGTGGCTTTCACAACACAAAGAAAGAAAATCACTTGTAACGCGTCGGGAAAATAACTCACGAACGCCGTAGCCAAAACTGCCTGAATTTTCTTTTTCCCGCCATCTTGCGAGAGACAAAATAAATGCCGAAATAGCTTGAAGAGTAAGCGTTCTCAAAGCAAACTTGTGGCTTTCACAACACAAAGAAAGAAAATCACTTGTAATGCGTCAGGAAAATAACTCACGAACGCCGTAGCCAAAACTGCCTGAATTTTCTTTTTCCCCCGAGTCGACAACACCAACTGCTTTTATCGGCAGAACCTATTTTTTCCATTAGTCGACACCCGGGATTGGATGCTCCGTAATTTGCATATTAATATACTCTTATAGCGACTCCTGCGATGGACTTGTTTCTTTTTCGCCACAGAATACACGCGACGCACTGTCGCTTGGATTGACGAGGTAAGTCGCTATAAGAGTTTTGCTGTCAATTTTTTGGCAATCCCTCCCCGGCAGATCACACACAAAACACAAACTTTTTTCCGGGGTACTTGATTATCTTGTTCACTACAGAAATTAAGAATGCCCCAAGAAAATTGAATTTCAGCATTAAATGACCCATAAGGTGTTGATATGCCGCTAAACAAACATCAGTTGAAGTTGGTGAGTTTCTCATAGTCATCAAAGATCCTTTTACTTTTTATTGTGTTCTTGTTTGATGAACTGTGTCCCTATTCATTTGTTGGTTTATTTTGAAAGAAAACCATTGTTGGCATCATATTCAATGTGACACTGAAGAATATGTTAGTGAAAAAAAAGGTTAAATCCAAGCTGATTTATTACATCAAGAAGTGGAACTAATTTCTTTTGTCACTGAAATGTAAAAAAGATCTCCAAATCAATCTGAAAATGACCTCTTGTCTCAATTGAACTGCCAAGCCTTAGATTATCTTCTTTTGTGTCCTCTTTTGTTGTTGAGAGAGAAAAAATAGTTACTAATCTTTGGATTAAAAACTAAGAAAAAAATCTTCTGTCTATATTTATGAGATGAGGTATTGTAACTATTTACATTGTTTGGACTGTTGTACTCATCTTTGTTGCCATATTCACAGCATTTCGGCTGTTGTACACTCTGGCCTTCTTCAGGTGATATACATTGGAATTTTGGAATGGACCCTTTGTTTCATCCATGGGAGTTCTAGTTCCACATACATGCCTCTTCTGGATATCTCAGTTTCAGTTAATTCCCTTTAGAAACTCAGCTCTCCAAATTTTTTGTTCACCTCTGCTGTGGCCAGTTATTGAACTCACATCTCTTTGGGTCATGTCACTGGATTACTTCAACCAACGCTTTTATTCATTAGGCCATGTGTATATCACCTGAAGAAGTCAGGAGCATACAATATCCAAAATGTTGTGAATATGACAATAAAGATAAAGACAACAGTCAAAACAGTGTAAATATTTTTTTAAAAATCTTGTTTTACAAAAAAACATTCTCTGCCAATGTTCCTGCATAAATTTAAATGAGTTATCAAAAACCAATACGACTAAATACCAAACTCGGACGGTTTTAAACGGATTGCAACTAACGCCAGACCAGATATAGCATTTGGTGTCTGTGAGTTAAGTATGTATTCAGTAATGTTCATAGGCAAAATAAAAAAATGACAATTTGAAATTCTTTAGCACAGAGTTAGATAATAGAAGTTTGCTGAGCCTGTAACCCAGAAATTTCTAGATTGGAAATGATGTTCTGTTACCAGATTGTTCAGGTAGAATATCAAAAGCTAATTTTATTCAAATTGAATGACAAACGTTCTCCAGTTAATTCACACTTAAAATGCTCAGGAGAAATTGAAAGAGCATATATTGAACTCCAGGGCTGAGTGTATTTCAGCTTTATAGGTGCAACAAGCCACACCTGCTGGTAATTAGAAGCTAACAATTAGATTCAAATAATAGGTCTTACTCTCCATTTATTATTTAAAAATATTTCTTTTACTAAACGAACTTTGGCACAAGGCCACACTAAATGAGCACTAGGTGGTAACAAACTCACTATTTATACCTTACATGAAACTAATGAAATGTATATTTGATCTACACAGAAAAAAATTAACAAGTAATCCATAAACTGTATTGAGAATAAGTATTTTGGATGTAAACCAAGAATAAGTTTTTGTTTGAATTACAGGCTTATGGATTGTTGGTTGTGCAGAATAGACTTGATAATGATTTTATTGGAACTTCAGAAATAAAATGAACTGTGGTGAAAGGTATAATCAAATAATTTAGTTGATTTGAAGTGAGTCCTTTGATATTTGGTGTAGTAAAATGTTTGTTTATGAGATCAAACCTGGTAGCAGTCTAGAGAAAGTTTGTTTTGACTAAGTATTGAGTAGTTTCAAATCAGACCTTGCTAGTTGTAGTAGTCATCTTAGAAAAAGGTCACCGTCAATCTACTGTGTTTTTTCTCAGCCCTTCAAAGAGCAGAAATATTATTAGCAGATGACCTCTTAACTGCATCATGCATGGATGGTTTCACCAGCAGTTGTGTCTCTTACTGTTAGTTTATATCCTTTTAACCAGGCTCCAAGGCACTGGTGCAAACCTTGGTTTTGGCTAACATCAAAAGTCTCTTTGTGTTAATTTTTTTGATTGGCCAAAATTATCATATTTTCTGATGTTCCTTCCTTTTTCAATTTTTATATAATGGAAGTTGTGTGTAAGGTGCCTGTCTTATTTTGGTAGATTTATATTCGTAAATAAGTCAGTTCTTGTTCTACAAACTTCAGGTATTTTTCATCCAGGCTAAGTCTTTATTTTCTCTTTATTATATAATGGAATTTATGCATGGGGAACCTGTCTTATTTTGGTAGATTTATAGTCATAAATAAATAGGCTCTAGTTCCACAAACTTCAGGTGTTTTGAATCCAAGGTCAGTCTTTTCGTTCTCTTTTTATATAATGGAAGTTATGCATGGAGCCTGTCTTATTTTGGTAAATTTATAGTTATAAATAAGTAGGATCTAGTCCTGCAAACTAGTGTTTTTCATTTGGGCTCAGTCTTTTCTTCCTCTTTATTTGAGGGATGCCTTCTTATTAGTTGAGAGGGAAGTTTAGAGAAAAGGAAAGAGATAAGGGTTTTAAAGGAAAGTGCAAATGCCTTATTTTAATTTGAATTCTTTTTATTTTTGTTTATATATATTTTTATATTTTACTTTTATTGAAACTTACTACAGGATTACAGCCACATCATGTTGAAATGCTGGTTGTATGATTACTGAATTTAAGCAATGATGAGCTTGGTCAGTACCTTGATAGATGACCACTTGGGAATACCAGGTGCTGTAAGCAATGATGTGTGAGTGGTGTAGTGGATAATGGCTCAAAATTGGAGAGAGCTGAGTTCCAATTCCAGAGTATATATCCACTTCTCCTCACAGTTATGGGTTAATTAGTAAGACTTCTATCAGTAAATCATTATTATCTCCCAAAAATTTCTACAATCTAAAAATATTTTCTGACTTTATATAACCTACAAAGGGTTGATAAGCCATAAAAAAGACAAACAATCCATCTGAATTTCTGAGATGATAAGTTATCATTATTTGCATTCAGACTAATGTCCTCATTTTCTTTATTATCACAATATTTCGGCTATTCTACCTTCCGACCTTCTTCAGGGAACCAAACCAAGATTTTAATCCTTTAGGTTAGTGGATTAAAGCATTGGTCCATGAATTTGGTGGCATAGTAACTGTGAGTTCAATACCTGGACTGGGTAGTAAAGACCTAGACTCGGTGGAAACAGTCCTAGCAATAACTAAGCAGTACTAAAAAAAACAAGATGAGGTATCCCTAGGCATAGACATCAGAACAACTGTTGATTAAATAAAGGTCTGTTCAAAATTCTCTGAAGGTTATTCAAATCGAGAGAGACCTGAAGAAGGCCAGAAGGAACAATGGCTGAAACGTTGTGATGATGATAATAAAGATAAGGACATTAGTCTGAATGTAAATAATGAGTTAAGTGATTGCACAAAAACAAAAAGGATGTTTTCTCACTGGATATATATTTAAGCTGTACATCGAGGTGATTTTAACAGGACTAGAAGACCTACCAGGATTTATTATCAGCAGACATAACCATGCCAACATATGCTATGTAGATGACACTGCATTGATGGTAGATTCTGAAACAAAACTGAAAGATCTATCAGTTGATGAAAGCAAGAAGAAAGGACTAACTATTAATTGGAAGAAGATAGAATTCATGGTTGTGAGCAAAATAGACAGCCCATGAAATGAGTTACACAATGGGGATACCAAAATCAAGCAGGTACAGAATTTTAACTATCAAGGCAGTTCAACAGAAATTCAAAGCTGCAGAGGAATAGTGAAAGATGCCTTTCAGAAACTGAGCAAAGTATTAAAGGATTTGTGGAGGTTGATGTTGGTTTTTATATTCAAAATGAATTAACACTGGGTGAGCATTGTTTTGGAAGGTATATTTTCTTTTTTATGATGAATCTAGATCATATCCTTCTTGTAAGACAGAGTTTGTAGCTCGCAGTGCAGTGGAACAGAGAGAGACCAAAACTTACCCTTTTTTGTAGTAGTTAGTCATCCTGATTACTTTGGCAGTTAAGGGAGTGAACAAGCCTGTCCCACTTTCTGGTGAAAGGGAAGAGAGAATTGATCTCAAAGCTCTTTTTTCATGGATTTATATTGAGGTTGGAGAGTGTGGTGTGTGTGCCACTAGGATTGTCCTTTGCTTTAGTACAGGGTCTTTGATATTTTGTTTTTCTAAGTATATAGCTCCAGAAATAAAGTTAGCTCATTGACCTGTCCTTAAGAATGCTAGTGTTTATGTCAATGAAGTGTTATGGAAATAAGTAGGTGATACTGTTCAGAGGATTTAAGAAATATTTTTACTTCCTGAACACTTAATGAGGAAAGAAGGCTTGAAGAATTTAACACTCACAAGACATATTGAAGGCAAAAGAAATATAAGAAAGCAGCATTAAACCTACTTGACAAGTTTGAGTAAAAGGATGAAAAAGTACCAGAAAAATTGAAGAGTGTTTCTTAAAGGAGCATATATTGCTGAAAGTAACAGTACAAGAAGCTGTGGAGAGACATAATCATTGTTCTATTGCAGATAATCTTTGCTCAGATAAAAATAAATATTTATTAAACTTAGTTTAACACGTGTTAAAGTAAAAACATTGTATTTAAGGTATTTAATTGTATTTAAGATTGAATTTAAGGTGGAAACCAGTATTTGCCTTTAGAAATCAGTATTACAAAATATTTTGGCTTTTTACTGTTTTTTTATAGAGAAATGTGCAACTGCCTCAACCACTCATCAATCCCCTTGGTCCTGGCTACTCAAGATCAGGTAAAATTAACTGTAGAGTAATTCACTAAGGTTAAATGTTATTGGTAGAAATGCCCAACAAACAGAATTGATAATAGTTACTCAAATCGAGAGAGACCTGGAGAAGGCCAGAAGGAACAATGGCTGAAATGTTGTGATGATGATAATTAAAAAATGAAAGAAAAGAACAGGGCAAAAATAATATGAAGCAAACAATATATGCAAGACAAAAGCAAGCAAAGCAACAGTAATGAGGCAAAAAGGTTCACAAACTAAGAATGGTATTAACATGAAAAGGATACTGACAAATGATCGCAGTGTTCTGGCTTCAAGACAAGAAAGAACAGAAATATAGCAGATGAGACCAAGAAATGGCCTCTCTTATTGGCTAGGAAGAAATCCCAGCATGCATCTGTACAATCTGTCTATAAATTTTTGGGAGGAGGTGGGGATTGCTGTGACTCCTTTTTGAATTGGAACCAACATTAATTCTGATAGATTAATGAATAAGATTTTAATACAAGCAAAAAAGAGATGTTTTCTGGGATGAAGAGTTATCATTATTTACACTATTTATATTTGGTCTATTGTCCTCATCTTTGTTGTTTTTATCACTATGTTCGGCTGTTGTACCCTTCAACCTTCGTCAGGTGTATATCAATCTAGGTTACCTACAAGGAATTTCAAATTGGACCCTTTATTTAATCAATGGGTAGACTGTTCTCATTCCATTGCCCATGTCTCAGAATATCTCATCTAGTTCCTTAATCCACTTTGTTGTAGTGAACTTGGAGCCTTAAACCTAGCCTACCTGCTGATTAGCACTGCTACTACTGCCTGTCATGTTCTGATGAGTGGTCGAGGCAGTTGTATATAATTAAAAAGTGATGGTGTTTCTTACAGTTATTTTTAAATTGTCTCTGATGTTTGTTTTTTTTGTGTGTGCGTTTATAGAACCTGTGAAAAAAGTAAAAAAGCGACAAAAGATTGAACTTCCAGAATATTCTCCAGAGACTCTTGCCAATGCCACGGCTGTTGCTTATATGCCAATCATTGATGCAACTCAGGATGAAAAAGTGGACCAAAAACTGAAGGTAAATATTAGGGCAAGAAAACTTTGAACTTTGATATATTTTGAGTGTGTGTCAATGTCAATCCATCATCTTAACACAGTTTTAATTCAAAGTAGTTGTGAGAATTGGAAATTATGATTATTACTTGAGATTTCAAGCGATAAATAATCTGGTTGCATCAATAAATCTGTAAAAAAATTCACTCCTGGCATAAATGCATGGAAAAAGAAAGGTTATATGGAAACATGTTTGTTGTGTAGAATAAATGTTGTTTTCCATCATTAGGCATGCCAACAAAATGTGGTCCACCAAAGTGACAACACCCGGTTCTTCATAATGACTGAGACATTTGAAATTACTTGAACAGAACAAAAATATGTATTTTGGATAGCTTATCTCCAATTTTGATTTGGATGTACAATGACTTATTTTGCACTTAGAAAAACACAATAAAAAATGGAAATGGACAGACCTTATCAGTTGAATTCAACAAAACTTATTTACACACACACACACACACACACATATATATATATATATATATATATATATATATATATAGTAGTTTCACAGCTCATCAGTGTATCTAGACATGCGATTGCTTCAAGCTGGGATCAAAACCCAACTGATGGCCAAATCAGTTGGAGATTTTCCCCCTAAGTCATCAGTGCACAGTTGAAAGAAAGGCAAATTTTTAAGTACTTTCTCTGTGAATAAACATTCCAATGACTGACAGGGAAAAGCTTTGTAATATTAGTAGTAGTAATAGTCATTGTTTACAAATTTGTACTTATCTCGCAAGATGGCACAACTAAATTTTAAGTTTTTCGGGTGTGTATATATTGCCATCCACAGACAGACAGTTTCACTGTTTCACAGCTGATCAGTGTGGCTAAACATCCGATTGTTTATCAATAAAACCATTATTAAGATGAAGAAAACAAATGCCCAAACATCCAGATTTTTGTTTTTTTTATCCCTACTTTGTTGGGTTGAGGAATTTTCAGCACCCCCTTATATTTTACAGGCAGGATGAGCTAGATGTGCCTTCAATCCCTTATCTGATAAAATCCTTAATCCATTACCTGCAGTGGGATAAAGAGCAGTAGGAAACGATAATCGTTTGCTTTGTTAAATATAAAAAGTGAAATGATTAATATGAAAGATTTGTAGCCATTTATTCATTTGTAGTTTGTTTTTCTTTTTATGGTTAGCTAAGATGAAAGAAGTTTTTCTTTTCTTATTTGTAAATGCTACTTTCTGTTAAAGTCTGGCACTGAATGGAGTGAGGAGGAATATGCATTGCTTGCAAAGGCTGTGGCCAAATTTCCTGGTGGCACTTCTGGAAGATGGGAAAAAATCTCTGAGATGGTTGGTCGACCAGTGTCTGAGGTAAAGAAATTTTTTTTTTCTTTTAATGTGACAATACCTAACACTCAGATAAAATAAAAAATATTAACTATCTTGGCTTCAGACAGATTTTGTGATAGCTCTTAAATTAGATGTTTTCATTGATGATATTCCATAGATTTTGTATTAATATGAACTGTTTCCAAAATTTTGAGAAAAGCAAAGGTCACTGTGTTAATTTTACTAATTACATATTTTTTATAATTTTTTTTTTTTTGTACTTTGTTTTTTTTATTTTTTTTTTAAGGTCTCACTGTATTTTCTAAACACATTAACTCAACTACCATGATTATTCTGTTAAAGATTCTGCTAGGATGATAAAGATTTATCCATGATTTTCCACAATAATTTGAGATTTCTACACTTAAAAGTCAATTCCACTTCAATATACCATGTGTATTTTCTCTTTATTTTCAATGCGCTCCTGTTCTTCATTCATGACACCTGTGCGGCTCAGTGCTTTATTGAAAAATGATCTGATACAAGATTCCATTCATTGCACTTGATGCTTGATAAGTTAGCAGAAATGTTACACTATGCAAGTAAACAGAACACAAAATGAAAATTTCAGAATCTTTAAAAATTCTGTAGAAAATCTTAGATGATGAGAAGCAACATCATACTTATTATAAAACCCAGGTTGTGTGTGTCTGTTCATTTATATATTGGATCGGATTTCCTACATTTTTCAACCGATTTCAACAAAACTTCACAGGACTATTTAAAAATTACCTTTTGCGTGGTTCTGACAGCACCAAAAATTGGAAAAACACAATTGTTTTTGCATGAAATCAATTTGAAAACATGATTAAGAGGCGAGAATGAAAGGGGGACAACTCATATCGAGTTATACTTATTATAAAACCCACATTGTTTGTGTGTGTATGTGTGTTCGTTTATATATGGGATTGGATTTCCTACATTTTTCAACCGATTTCAACAAAACTTCACTTTTTTTTGGCAGGTAGTGTTTCTTATTGTCTTGCACACTTTTTCTTTATTTTTACATTCAGAATGCTTTAAAAATTCCATTTACAAGACAATTGTTTATAATAAAATTCTATTCAATCAGTAGACTCATAACGATTGAAAACAATGTTTTTATTTGGGTTTGACCAATTCGTAAAAAAAAAAAAACTAATTAAGACGTGTGTCTGTCAACCTTAAACAATCATCTTTGTCAATTTTATTTTTCAGTCTTTATGATGGTCGATACTTGATCTATCTCTTACTGTTACATCCCCGGGCAATGCCGGGCTCTACTGCTAGTATACTATAAAAAAACCGAAGAACTCAAACAAAATGGCATAAAAAGAATAAAGATAAGAATATTAGTCGAAATAATTTGTGAAATCATTTTTTCTTTTTTGTTTCAGGTTTTAAGCAAATCCAAAGTCAATAAGAAGAGCTTTCCTGTTAATGTCACACCTGGTTTACAAGGTACAATTTTTATATAATACTAGCTGAGGTATCGAGTATTAATTGGATAGTTCTCACTTTAAATTTCACTTCATTTCTTTCATTGCACATGTCACTGAGACATTTCCCAAAAGATTGTTGTATGTACTTTTAGTTAAATGCCTATGAGTTTGCACTATTTTGTTTAATGGGCTCCTAGTAGCCCCTGGTGATTACTATTTTTAGTTGCCTGGCTGTTCTGTAAAACTCTGTAATCAATATTTGTTTATTCTTTTTATGTTCAGAAGTGGTAACAGTTAAATGGCCCCACATTTCTTTCCTTTTTTTTGCTGATCAACATTTGAGCTGTGGCAATAAAATAAATAAAAAAGCATAAAATATTGAACACATTTTAAATTCTGATGTGGATTAGAATGAAACTTCATCAAATAATAAACCCAGAAAATTTCTACTTTTTTTTTTTATTTGAATAAATAAAAAGTAAATAATAAAATAATTGTATTTGCTCCAGAAAACAATCAGTAATTTTGAATATCACAATAATTTAAATGTTCTTAATATTTGATAAACTATATGATTGTTTGTGACGGTTACACACCTGGCCCAGTGTCGGATCCTTTGGTTACGGCGCCAACGGTGACGTCGCTCCTCCTGGTCGCTCCTCCTGGGTCCAAGCGTGCCGCTCCAACCCTTTGGTCAGATGATCACCAGCCTCGCCTTTCCCAACTCGCTTCCAATACCTGGTCACTAAAGCAACTATACCGATCTCGGGTCTGTCTACCCACGCTGTGTTTAGATCTTAGACAGACGGGACCAGCAGGGATTGGGCGATACAAATCGAGTCCGGCGGGGTGGCAAAACACAAATAAAACAAAAACTCACGACACTAAACAAAATTGCTGATAAAAAGGGTAACAACCTTTTATATCTTAATGTCCGTTACATAAAAAACAAGTGTTCTCATTTCCTGACCCGCTCTGTGGACTATGGCACCAAGCTTCTATCACACAATAGAAAAATGTCGAATTACCTACTTTCTAGAATCATGTATGTATGTCGGAGTGTGGTTCAGTTCGACACTGGGGCTAATTTCTATCGATCATTCGCAGTTGATTCTTCTCTCCGACTTGAGTTGTATTTCTTCTTCTTCATCTACTTGGGCTGGAAGTTCTTCTTGTCTGAGGGTTCTTTTCTCGCTGCCGTCCGGGGATGAACTGATTTTTTGTCGATTGGGGCCCTGCTTTTATTGACGCCAAGAACAAACTGGGGTGGGTCTGTCGGCGTCAGGGTTTTCTCGATAATTCCAAAAACTGCATTAATTCTGTCTTCTCCATTATCGCTATTGTTTTCGCCCTACTTCCCTCGCAGTACCTTTGGTGGGGGCGACATCCATCTCTCTTAGTCTCTCGTATGTCAGGTGACCGCTTTTCAACCAATCGTTCCTGATCGAGCATTTCTTTCCCTTTTCTTCCGCAAGTCACGTGATCGTATTCGACCAATTGTTATTGATCGAACATCCTCTTCCCTCTGTTTGCGGGCGTGGTTACATCGTTCTTGTTTAAAAAAAAACAAAATCCAATTTTTCCCTTTTTGCACGTACGCAAAATGACAATCTTTGGCTTTCTCTCACCTGGACTTTGTCAAACAGCCCGCTGCTAATTAGTCTTGACTTTAGAAAGGATCTTTTCCGCCTTCTTGGCGCCCTCTGTGAGCCAAAAGCAATTGTCCCTCTTTTTACCTCTTTGTTTTTCCTGATAGTCGAAAATCTTAATTATCTACATTGAAATGTCTCTACTTTTATTAACGTGGGTGTCCAATTCTTAACAGGTCAAGATCTGTATATCGCTCCACCGTAACTCCCCTCAACCCAAAAACACTTTTCTCTGATTAAAAATTTCATTTCTATTGTTCTAAACCAAATTGATAAGAATCTCTCCACGCAAAAAGTCGGTCAGATGCTTTGACGATATCTGGTCTACATCAGCGGCCCGTTTTGATATCATGTCTTTTTTCCCTTTCTTTCTTCTTATTATTTATAATTCTATTCTTCCAATTGTCTTTCAAAATCGCCAAGACGCTGACCTAAATCTCTTTCTGACTCCTATCTCCACCCTCAATTGGGTCATCGTCGTACATTTCTTTCTTTTCTTTTTTTCTTCCCTTCCTTCCTTTTCCTTTCTTTCCTTCTTCTTTCCTTAGGATCGTCTAGTACACTCTTAGTGAATTATTTTCAACTCAGTTATTTTCCGCTTTAAAAAAATTAACAACCTGTTTAATAAACTGAGTAAGAAAAAATTAAATCATATTTCTAGGAATATTTCTAATAATGCAAGGTGCCACAATCCTCCCCTAACCGATTTGTCATTTACCCGTAAATGACACCTAAACCCAATTACATCGTTTAACATGCACCATGCATTTGTCTCATGCAATTCTATTCTACTTTCTAACATGCAAGGGTAATGTTCTTTCCATTTTCTTTTGTTCTACATGCAATGAAATGTTCTTTTCATTTTCTTTTGTTCTACATGCAATGAAATGTTCTTTTCATTTTCTTTTGTTCTACAGGCAATGTAATGTTCTTTTCATTTTCTTCTGTTCTACATGCAATGAAATGTTCTTTTCATTTTCTTCTGTTCTACATGCAATGAAATGTTCTTTTCATTTTCTTCTGTTCTACATGCAATGAAATGTTCTTTTCATTTTCTTTTTGTTCTACATGCAATGAAATGTTCTTTTCATTTTCTTTTGTTTTTACATGCAAGGTAATGTGTGCGTGTGTTTTGTAGGTGCAGATGTGTTCACTAGGGTTTGTTCTTCTTGGTCAATGTTTTCCTCTCTGCCGTGGGAGGTTTTCCCGCCAAGACGTGGTGGTCTCACGCCAGCCTCCTCCATTGGTCTTTCAGCAATTTCTTCGCCAGTCCTGTCTGAGTAAGGAACACTGCTCGGCATCTCCCTCTCGAGTTGTTGCATGCTCACTAGACTGTCGTTCGCTAATCTTCTCTTACTCTTAATCTTCCATATTATTACACCCCGATGGCTACCACTAGGAATGTACCCATTACTATTGACCAACTTATCGCGATCTGCTCATCGTCTTCCCAAGCTACACCTTCGTCTCCCAACGCACTTAACTTATCTCTTAAGTGATCCATATCGATCTTTTCTATTGGCTTCATTAATACTGGCATCTTATTTAAGGTAACATTAGAGAATCTCTTCACTATCGGCTCCCATAATTCTGTACAATTGACTAAGCCTCTACCAATCATCTCTATGAGTGAATCTTTTTTCTTCATACCTTTCTTCCATCTGGTAATAGGGGGCAAGGAGATGGACACCCCAACCGCCGAACATCCCATGGGTAGCGACACCAGGGATAACGGTGGCCTTATTCTTAATGTCCTTGTGGACTCTCCCCACATACCCTAGACAGGCTGATATGTTTCTGGGTGGCTACTGCCCACACCCCGTCCTGAAACACTGATAGCTTGTGGTAATGCCGAGTTTGTTAATACCTCCACTTGGCAGATTCTTTTGATTCCTTCTCCCCTCCCTTCAAACAATTCTAGTATGCACAGTTTAGGTTTACCAGTTTTATAGATAGGGCTCAACGAGGTACAAGTCCCCAGGGTATCATCTCTACACCTTCTAGCTTCTTCAGCTGATAGCAACATAAATTTCGTTCTCCCCAATTTAATGCTATGTAGTCTGCTTCCACCTTTGTACCTTGCTATCATTCCTGAAAGGTAACAAATTCTCTTGTTGTTATTCTTCACAATCACTTAGTCTCGCTCGACTCATCACTCAATCATTTCATAACTTTTCTCTTAGTTAAATCTTCCCTCCTCTAACTAACCTCTAGCAGACAGAATGGTCCGGTCAGGTGTGCGTGGCGCCCCACTCTAAAGGTCGTACTTCATGACACCACTGGTGGCCAATCAATAATGCCAATGATCTTCCGTTCCTCGTGAGGTGCAGCCCGCATCTCCATCCCTCCACTCACATCTACCATAGTCAGCCAATAGGATCTTGGATGAGCCAGTGTCGTTATCTGTTGACACTAAATGCTTCTATTCTGCACAGCCCTTTTGTTCTACTGAGATTTGGGGTTCTTCTCCCTCCCTGATCTCATCTTCCGAGGTGATTCCTGCTCAACCTCTAACCTTCTTTCTGTGTTTAACTCCCGTCCAGGAGGTTTTTTTTGTCCTCTTCTTCATCCCCTGATTCTTCTTCCTGTTTAGAGTCTTCACCTTGAATGTCTTCGATACCTCTCGACTCTATGTGTAAACTTCTCCTGTTCTTTATCCTTTCCTTAAGCTGGGAAAGGGGTATTTGATCCTCCTCCTCCCACTCGCTGGACCCTTCGTCTTGTTCAGGGTGCCTCTTTTTAGAGCCTTGACTGCTTGATTGGACCTCTTCGTTTTTCTTCCTTTTCTTCGGACATGGGGGTGTGATGGCGATCTCACGGGGTCTTCTCTGCACTGACTCAGTCGACGACTGAACATCGCTAATCCCCGCTGAGGGTTCCAACTCTGTCACTCGGACTGCTTCGTTTATCTGGTCAAGTCGACCTATCTCCTCATCTTCTTGGAGTCTTCCTCCGTCTCCATTCCTTCCGTTCAACCAGAGTTACCTTCCTTTTTCCTTGTCTTCTTAGGCCCCGGCTCACTCATTTCCAGGTTAGCTATTTCAGCCTTCTTCAGATCATTGGCATGAACCCTCCTCGCTCGTCCTGCCACTTGATCCCATATTACATATGATACTGGGCCCGTCTGCTCTACTATCCGGTAGTACGGTTCCCATCTCTGGTCTAGTTTTCCTTCTCTCTGGTGGATTTTATAGTAGACAGGGTCTCCAACCTTCAATTCTACCACCTTTCTTTCAGCATTCACCCTCTCATTTCTTTTCTTCTGGGCCCTCTTTATTCTTCTTCTGGCCTGTACGAATATCTTATGTTGCTGTTCCAGCAATAGTTGATGATGATCTTCTCCCATATACCTTCTTCGGGCTTCAGTAGGTTATCTACAGGCAGGACCACGCCTCTGCCAAACAACAAAAAATAAGGAGAAAATCTGGAGGTTTACGTTTATCGAAACCTCACGGCCCGCCAGAGCCTGCGCCAAATACAAGTCCCAATTTCCAGTGTTTTCTCTGACCAACTTGGCCAATACATCTCCCAAGGTTCTATGAAACCTTTCCACTTTAGCATTTCCCTGGGGGTGATATGGGGATGTTTTTATGTGCTCTACATTCAAACCTGTCAAAACTTCTCTCATGATGCTGTTCACATTCTCCGTGCCATTATCTGTTACTTATTGCACAGGGGCACCATACCTAGGGAAGATTTCACTTATTATCAACCCGGCCACAGTTCTGGCCTTCTTGTCTGGTACTGCAAATGCCTCAGGCCAATTTGTTAGCCAATCGACAAAACTCACTATATAGTTGTTTCCTTGTGCAGTTTCCCCCATATGGTCCTGATACATCCATACTCACTTTCTCGAAGGGGAAGTTTGGTACGCCTGTTTCCTCCAAGGGTGCCATTTCCTGCCTTCTGCTCTCATGACTGGCACACTACAAACTCCGAACATAGTTAGTGACTTCTCCGCACAGTTTGGGCCAATAGTACTTTCTTCCTATGAGATCACATGTCCTATCAATTCCCATGTGACCCAACCTTTCGTGGCACTGTTCCAATATCTCTGGTCTTAAACTTTTGGGCACATACAACTTGGGTTTGACTTCTTCATCCCTTCCTGAGAGATAATACAGCCTTTCCTCTATTATGGCATACTTGGTGGTCTCTCCTGACTTCACCTTCTCTCTCAGAGCAGCTATTTCACTGTCTGATTGCTCCTTCTCAATTCCTTCTGTCCAGTAAGGATCGGTTATTATCTGGGCGTCCCCTTCTTCGTCCGATTCTAATATAGGGCGATCTTTTTAGCTTATTAGAGTTAATTACTCCTATTCTATAGGCTTTATCATCTACTCCCTGTTCTACCCTTACAGATCTTTCTTCCAGTTGTTTCGGTATTCTTGAGAGTAAATCTCATGCGTGTTTTCCTTTCCTGCCAAATACTCTATCTTACAGTTGTAGCCACTTAACTTAAGTGCCCACTGTTGAATTTTCTTATTATTTGTCCACTCTGCCTGCAATAGGTACTGCAGAGGCTTGTGGTCTGTCTTTATAGTGAAGACCGCACCATTTAAATAGTAGTCCAGTTTTTGGAGAGCATACATGATAGCATATGCTTCCCTCTCTATTACTGGCCACCTCTGTTGAGTCTCTGAGAGCTTATGGGAGAGGAAGTATATCGGTACTTCCTCTGGTATGCCTGGCACTGGTCCTTCCTTATCAGGACACGGCTGGGTAAGTACTGCTCCTACACACTGCTCACTGGCATCCGTGTATAATATCATGGGCTTGCTGAGGTCTGGATACGTCAGCAGTGGAACGGTTGTCAACTGTTCCTTTAGCGAATCAAATGCTAGTTGACAGTCCTCTGTCCACTTGAACCTAAGCGTATTTCTTCGTCCAGGGCCACTAAGCGGTATGGCAATTCTTGAAAATGCCGGATTTGGCGCCCGGTAGTAGCCTATAGCTCCTATAAAACCTCTTACCTGCCTCACTGTCTTAGGCTCTGGCATTTCCTTTATGACCTTTACCTTATCCATGTCGGGTTTAATACCGTCTCCGTTTATGACGGCCCTAAATACCTAGTTTCTTCCCTCAGAAACTGACACTTTGACAATTTCAATTTTAATCCGTGTTTCCTCAACCTTCCCAACACCTGTCTTAAATGAAAAAAAAAGTGTTGTTCCACTGTCTCCGAAAATATCAAGATATCGTCCAAATACGCCATGGCAAAGCTCTCGATCCTCCTAACACTATTGACATTAGCTGTTGGAAGACTCCCGGGCATTAGCTAAACCGAATGGCATCACTCTGAACTGAAACAGTCCCAGGTGACACGCTTAATGCGGCTTCTCCTTGTCAGCCTCATCCAGGGCTACCTGCCAATACCCGGACCTCAAGTCCAACGTGAGAAAGTACTTTGCCTTCCCTAATAATGCCAAATGTCGTCTATCAATGGCAATGGCACCGCCAACGGCTTCGATATAGAATTCAGCTTTCTAAAATCTACACAGAAACGGTGGCCGCCATCTTTCTTACCTACTATTACTATTGGGAAGCTCCAAGGAGAGATCGATCTTTCGATCATCCCAGCTTCCAACATTTCCTCTACTGCCTCTTCTACAAGGGGTCTTTTATGTATAGGTGTTCGGTGGGGTTTTAATTTCACAGGGGGTGGTCTCGGTGTCGATTTTCATTTTCGACTGTGTGGGTCTGACCTAGTTCCTTATCTGACTGGGCTACCACATCTCGATTGTTCCTTAACAGACCCCCCACTCTGGTTCTAAATTGATCCGGTGCTAATATATCCTCATCTAAGATTCCTTTTGTTTGCTCTACTAGCTTCCTTCGTTCCTCCTCGAATCTCACCCGATTCAGAGTTCGTGGGGAAGTGCTCTCCTATCTTCTCCCTCTCCTAACCTTTATAGTCTTTTGGGCCTGGTTCACCATCATTATGGGCACCAACTCGGCTGCCTCCACTACCGTTTTCGCATAGGGTTACCTCGTTATCTTCTAGGCCCTTTCCTTCTACAGGGACCAACTGCAGAGGTCCTCTCCGTACCTTTTTTCTGACATTAGCCTACCCTTTCCCGACACTGCGGTCCTAGGAGGTAACTTTACATCTTCCTCCACCACTATGGTTATCTCTTCCTCGGGTGGGCATCCCAATGGCGTTCTCTACGCTTCACCACCAACGCAGTAGGATTAAACTCGATCTGGGCCTTCTGGCTCCGGAGCCAATCTTCTCCCAAAGATTGCCTCTGTACACAGGTCGGGGTTACGTAAAAAATTTTGGGTGCTTTTCACCCTTCCAATCCTCACCGGGAGCCTCACCATCCCTTTTATCTCCAGGGGGCCCCCCATCTGCTTCGCGTGATCTCTATGTCCGCTTCCCCGTAACCTTCTCTTCCGTTTCACCCGCCTGTATGTTTCCTCTCTCATCAATGACACAGATGCTCCTGTGTCCACCAAAGCCCTCATCTCTCTACCACCTATCTCGGCTCTACAGGATAGTTCTTTCTCCTGCGTTAGCTAAGAGAACACTTGAGCTTTCTTCTTCCTGGGTCCCCACCTTTGGGTTAACCCAGCCATAGGCGCCCGGTAGTAATAAATCACCTTCATTTTTTTTATGAGGTGGAGTTCTGCGCCCCTGCACCTGGGCGACCCCCGCGGACCTCTCCCGGTCTCCATGGCCGTTTCTAAGAATACAGTTTCTTTTCAGGTGTCCTGGCCTCCTGCAAAACCAGCACCTTCTTGCTGGACAGCTTGCCGCAAAGTGGCCCGCCCGACCACATGTCCAACATTTTGCTCTTTCCTTTTTAACTGGGTTGGCCCTGTGTCATCCTCGGGGAACCCGTCCTCTATTCAAGCGGTTCGCCCACCCACTGGTCCAAGTTTTTATTTCGCTCCTTTTTAACTGGGCCACCCTCCCTCTTAATTCTGGGGTGGCCCGCTGGCTTTTCCCCTGGGCGGTCTCTTGGGTTCAGCCTTCTTTGTTAATATCGGCCGGGGCACCCTTCTTCAGCCCGCACCACTTGGCCAGGTGTCCTTTCTTACCACACCTGGTGCATCTGTCCTGATTGAAGTCTGGGGCAACCCCCCACCTCGCCGGACATTCCGCGCCCCTGTGGTCCTCGTACCCACAGGTCCAGCAGACCAGCCCGTGTCGACCAGCGTGGGCTTATAAAAAGCCATGCCTGGTCGACCATGCCCTTCTATTGGGGTCCTCCTCCCATAATTCTGCCCGATCCACCTCTTCCTTAACCCTCTGATTCCACACGGGGCTCTTCCGCCTACCCCCTTCTTCCAGCCTCTTGACTTGGTATCTGCTTCTTCCCACACCTCTTCACTTTATCCCACACCCCTGGCTCTCCCTGGCCAGCTCTATCGCTGCCGACAGTCTGAGCGGTCCTTCTTTCAATACGTCGTGATTTAACACGCTTTCGTCGCTCAGCGCCTCTACATACAGGTCCGCCAGTTGGGCCTGCATGGCACGCATTATCCCTGACCACTTGGGAATGCCAATGACGATAGCTTCCCCGCCGGGCCCCCAATTCTCCCGGGTTTCATCCCAGTAGCTGTGTCAGTTTTAAAAAGGCCCTCATGGCCTCTATGGCCGTACCTTCGTCGTGAACTCTTTGGTCAGCAGTTTTTTATTTCTTCCCAAGCCAAGCGGGGATGATTTTCTAAGAGCCCCCCTACGAACTCAGACGCTTTTCCCTTTGTGGCATCGTATGCCAGGTACAGGGTTTCTTGGTCCGAGAGCTCGTAGATGGTTCGACTCTTCTCGAGGATTGCCAGCCAGTTTTTAAACTCCTTCCCGCTGCCATCAAATACTGGGACCCTCGGTCCACCCAGCAGCTTCCTTAGATCCACTGACAACCCCGCCCTACTTCTTCTTCACCCCCCACTGCTCTATCCGAATCATAATCTGACATGTCTACAGAGAAAGACAGTCTATACAGCAACAATCGAGGTTGGGAAACAAAACAAGGTGTCCTACCTTACAGACGATTCTGTTCTTTCTTTTCCTTTGGTCCCGGTCGTTCTGAGTTCTGTCTGAATTTTCAGCAACGGCGGTCGATCGTGGTCTTCTCAGGGTTGAAATCCCTCGGTCACCACGGCACCATATGTGACGTGGCTGTCTCAGGGTTGATCCGTTGGTCACGGCACCACTTGTGACGGTTACACACCTGGCCCAGTGTCGGATCCTTTGGTTACGGCGCCAACGGTGACGTCGCTCCTCCTGGTCGCTCCTCCTGGGTCCAAGCGTGCTGCTCCAACCCTTTGGTCAGATGATCACCAGCCTCGCCTTTCCCGACTCGCTTCAATACCTGGTCACTAAAGCAACTATACCGATCTCCGGTCTGTCTACCCACGCTGTGTTTAGATCTTAGACAGAGCGGGACCAGCAGGATTTGGGCGATACAAAATCGAGTCCGACGGGGTGGCAAAACACAAATAAAACAAAACTCACGACACTAAACAAAATTGCTGATAAAAAGGGTAACAACCTTTTATATCTTAATGTCCGTTACATAAAAACAAAAGTGTTCTCATTTCCCGACCCGCTCTGTGGACTATGGCACCAAGCTTCTATCACACAATAGAAAAATGTCGAATTACCTACTTTCTAGAATCATGTATGTATGTCGGAGTGTGGTTCAGTTCGACACTGGGGCTAATTTCTATCGATCATTCGTGAGTTGATTCTTCTCTCAACTTGAGTTGTATTTCTTCTTCTTCATCTACTTGGGCTGGAAGTTCTTCTTGTCTGAGGGTTCTTTTCTCGCTGCCGTCCGGGGATGAACTGATTTTTTGTCGATTGGGGCCCTGCTTTTATTGACGCAACAAACTGGGGTGGGTCTGTCGGCGTCAGGTTTTCTCGATAATTCCAAAACTGCATTAATTCTGTCTTCTCCATTATCGCTATTGTTTTCGCCCCTACTTCCTCGTAGTACCTTTGGTGGGGCGGCGACATCCATCTCTCTTAGTCTCTCATATGTCAGGTGACCGCTTTTCAACCAATCGTTCCTGATCGAGCATTTCTTTCCCTTTTCTTCCGCAAGTCACGTGATCATATTCGACCAATTGTTATTGATCGAACATCCTCTTCCCTCTGTTTGCGGGCATGGTTACATCGTTCTTGTTTAAAAAAAAAACAAAATCCAATTTTTCCCTTTTTGCACGTCGCAAAAATGACAATCTTTGGCTTTCTCTCACCTGGACTTTGTCAAACAGCCCGCTGCTAATTAGTCTTGACTTTAGAAAGGATCTTTTCCACCTTCTTGGCGCCCTCTGTGAGCCAAAAGCAATTGTCCCTCTTTTTACCTCTTTGTTTTTCCTGATAGTCGAAAATCTTAATTATCTACATTGAAATGTCTCTACTTTATTAACGTGGGTGTCCAATTCTTAACAGGTCAAGATCTGTATATCGTTCCACCGTAACTCCCCTCAACCCAAAAACACTTTTCTCTGATTAAAATTTCATTTCTATTGTTCTAAACCAAATTGATAAAGGTCTCTCCACGCAAAAGTCGGTCAGATGCTTTGACGATATCTGGTCTACATCAGCTGCCCGTTTTGATATCATGTCTTTTTTTTTTCCCTTTCTTTCTTCTTATTATTTATAATTCTATTCTTCCAATTGTCTTTTCGAAAATCGGCCAAGACGCTGACCTAAATCTCTTTCTGACTCCTATCTCCACCCTCAATTGGGTCATCGTCATACATTTCTCTTTCTTTCTTTTTCTTCCCTTCCTTCCTTTTTCCTTTCTTTCCTTCTTCTTTCCTTAGGATCGTCTAGTACACTCTTAGTGAATTATTTTCAACTCAGTTATTTTCCGTTTTAAAAAAAAATTAACAACCTGTTTAATAAACTGAGTAAGAAAAAATTAAATCATATTTCTAGGAATATTTCTAATAATGCAAGGTGCCACAGTTGTTGATGTTTGCTGTGTTTATTTTCCTAACACTTTTGCATAAATACCTTTTTATGATAATGAATTCATGCATAATCAATTGTTAGGTCTGCTGTTAGAAAAGTTGGTTCACTGTGTTGTGCTAGACAATTTTTCTTGCCAGAATCCATCTTATAAATCTATTGTTCGTCCATGCATTAAATATTGTTGCCATATATAATCTGTTGCTCTTTTGATATATCTTGAGATACTTGATAAAATCAAAAGAAGACTCTGTAATGTTACCAGTTCTGGCATCTCGAATTCAATTATTTTTTCCATTTCCATAACACAGCTTTCCTGTGACTTTTCTATAAATATTTTCATGGAAATTGTTCTGATGAGCTTTCCTCTTTGCTATCTTGACTACATGAATATATATATATATATATATATATATATTCAAAATTATAACCTATGCATGTTATAGCATCACTACAAAAATTGCAAATTGCAATTTTGTTTCAACACTATTGGTGTCTTATAAAATGATTGTATTAATTGCAACTCACTAAGCCATGACAGATGAACCACAAGTGTAAAGGGTGGGGTCAGTACTGTGCACTCTGCACTCCACCTAAAAACCTCATTGCACAGGGTCAAGGGACAGGTCCACGTCCGTGACACTTCCAAGCCATGTAGCAATGGGAAAGGGGTGAAACGGCAGGTGTTACTGGAAGTCATTGTAGGAAGGACTGGGAAGCCTCAGCAGCCATACCAGACCAGACCTTTAATTGCAGTCGCTGCAGTTGACATGGACAGTCCACTTCATAAATATTCATTCGCAAAGCCAAGCCAAGAAGAATATATATATATATATATATATATATATATATATATATATATATATATATATGTCTGTTTGATTTTTATATATATATATATATATATTTTATTTATATATTATATATATGTGGTACTTATTGGAAAGTGCTCAATACATGTGATAAAGCTAACATGCTTAGTTATATGGATGTGAGTTTGTAATTTGAGGTTTCACCCTTTTGCGATCCTCAGTCAAACTGATTTATTTTTTAAAATTTGAATCTATTTATGTCAGTTTCTGTTTGATTATGTTTAGTAGTAGTAGGGGGAAAATTTTTTTATTTTATTTTTTATTCATTATCTCTTCTACTAGTACCATCACTTTTATTATTTATTACCACTTCCATCATTATTTATTATTTATTCATTACTATTCAAGACTGCTATTTTAACTCTTAATTTATAATTTATCGTTAATCTTTTATCATTAATTATTTTCATTATTTATGTTTATTACTGTTATCTTTTATTATTATTTTATTTTACAGTTACTATCATCACTAATACTATTATTACCATTACTATTTGTTACTTCCACTGTTATTACAAGGTAACCCAAAAAGTTCTGTCCATTTTTAAAGGAAGAAAAGAAAACGCTTCACCGTATGTGCAACATATATTTAGTCTTCGAAGTAATCGCCATCGGCATCCAGCACCTTCTGCCAACGTGTCTCCAGCTGTTCAATGCCCTTGCGGTAGAACTTGAGGGGTTTTGGGACAAAGAAGTCCGTGAGGGTTTTGCGCAATTGGTGAAGGATTTCCCACGAAGATGATTATCCAGGGAGTGGAAGAGGTGGTAATCGGATGGCACAAGATCAGGTGAATAAGGTGGATGGCACAAAGTCTCTCACCCAAGTTGCTGTATGGTATCCCTGACCACTTGCACGACATGTGGCCTGGCGTTGTCATGGAGGAAAAGCACACCTTTGCGATTCACCAGTGCTGGCTCCTTCTGGCACAATGCCTGTTGCACACATTTCAATTGCTGCGAGTATTGGTCTCCAGTGACTGTTTGGCCTGTTGGTAGCAGTTCATAATGAACCACTTGACAACCTGTTCACCAGACGCAAAGCATAATCTTGCGTGGGTGCATAGGCAGTCTTGCAGTGTGAGGGACAGCATCCTGAGGAGACAACCAATGTCTGGAACGTTTGGGAGTTTCGTACAGAACCCACTTTTCATCACTGGTAAGCACTCGATTGAATTTGGATGCAGTACGGTGGCGAGAAAGCAGCGATACGCAGACTGCCACTTGTTGTCCCTTGTGGACCTCCAAAAGCGTTTGCGGAACCCACTTGCTCAGCTTGTATGTCTTACCTAGGTGGTGCAGGTGAAGTCTGTTTCATCGGAAACGTTGAACAGTCTTGCAAGTTCACCACACGTTAGACTACTGTCCTCTTCAATGGCCGCCTTCAGGACTCCGTCATTCAAGACCTGTGGTCGTCCACTGCGAGGCTCATCATGGAAAGACAAATCTCCCAACTTGAATTTTCGAAACCAACGCCTTGCAATACATTCATCCACAGTACTATCCCCAAACGCTTGACATATGCGGCGACTTGATGCAGCTGCTGATAAGCCCACTTTGAAGTCGTAAAGCAAACAGCCCCAAATGAGATCTCTAGACACTTCCATCCTTCTCACAGCTGTCCGGCTTATAACTGATGGCCGGGCACGGTGCACGTGTCTTTTATAACGTCTGATGTTCCTACTTCTGGCTGTCCGAATTTGAAAATAATTGCTACACGCATTTCGTATATATTTCAACTTCATTCAATGACTAATCAAAAAACGGACAGAACTTTTTTGGTTACCTTGTATCATTATACTTTACTACCACTATTGATTCCACATCATATCCTCCACAATTGCCATTGATCTCATTATTGTTTACCATTGTCATTGCTCTCATTATTGTAATTATTTCATTCTTACTATTTCACCATAACCTTTATGCTTGCTATATCCATTACCACAGTTAACATCGTCACATTCCTTTTACAATCGTACTCCTATTCCTCATCAAAATTAGTACCAATTTTCTGTAAAGATACCAATAAGTAATATAAATTAGGAATTCAACTTTTTATATAAGTGCAATTGTCTATAATACACAAGCAAGCAACATTAAAAATAAAAATATCATCTTCACTGCTATATTCATATACAGAGCCCATTTTAAGCAATGTAAGGCTCAGGCTGATAGAAATATATGTACACATATATACATGCGTGTGAGGAAGTATCATTCTGTTAACAACATAAACTAACGATCTGAAACATGACAAGAACACCACAACTTACCCCTTGTGGAAAGAACTTTGCTACACAATCTCAACACTGAAATGATCATAATTGCATATGTATATGTACTCAAATGTATGGATAAATGTCTACACCTGGCCCCACATTGTTCATATATGTATATTTTTGTGAGAACTGCAATACATACACTGTCATGTATGTATGTCTGTGTACATATGAGTGCCATCCCAAAATGGACAGAGAGGAGAATTTTTTTCCCCACTATTATCCCCAAACAGAAACTGGCATAAATAGATTGAAATTTTAAAAAATAAATCAGTTTATCTGAGGATCGCAAAAGCATGAAACCTAAGGTTATAAACTCTCAGCCATACAACCAAGTGTGTGTGTGTATATATATATATATATATATATATATATATATATATATATATATATATATATACACACACATAGGTGTGTTTGCTAAACTGATTTTATTTTATTTTTAATTGGTTTCTTCTTTTCCAGGAAGCCATGCTGACAACATTAAATTCAAATCTAGCTCTCGTACTACTCAGATAAGTGACAGTATCATATCTACAAAAATAGACTTCCCTTGTACGAGTGAGTCTGGTGCGTCTGAAAAAGAAACCACTCAGGCAAACTGTAAAAAAAAAACTCTGAATAAAATGAAATTGGTTCCCCGGAACCAAACTCTACTTGTACCTGCTAGTAGTTCAAAAACCAGTACCCAGCTGGAATTAGCAGCTGAAGATATTGGTTCTTTGGCAGCAGAGCCAAAGACAGATACTTCTCAAGGTGATGCTGAGAGTTGGTCACAAACTGAGCAAATGGTTCTTGAAATGATGCTAAGACAATATCCAAAAGGAACAGAGCAGAGATGGGAAAAAATTGCAGAGAATTTATCAAATAAAACAAAGGTTTGTATTATTTAGTATTTTGACAAAGAATTTAAAATTAGAATGGAAGGCTTGCATTATGAACAGGATTTCCATTTTAATTTCAAATTAAGAAATATTTTTTTTTTTAAATTTTGTTTTATTTGATATTTGAAATATTTTGAACAAATACTTAATATATAATCTTTTTTTTTTTTTTTTTTTTTTTTTTGAGATAAATATGTATTTTTTAAGCAAGTAATAATGTTCTTTAAATCTATCATTATTTCTTATCAACTTTATATTTTGTCGGATACATGTTTTTTGTGTAGGGATGTCTATTTACATGTGTGCTCACAAAATATAAAGTTTATAGTGACTAGCAGTACCCATGAAAATTTTGTGTTTTTCCTGTTAATTTTCTTATGAATCATAATTCTTAATTTCACAACTATAAAATACGTGTTGCAATTCCCCAGTGGCCTCGTTAAATATTTGGGCTTAACAACTTTAACAAAAATATTGCAATAATAATCAGAAGTATGAATGTTGGTTAATATTGAAAGTTGATGTTAAATATATGATAGCACCATCACTTTCTTACATATGCTATGAAAGGGTAAAAATACCAGCAATACATTTATAGCGAAGAAAACGGCGACTTAACTCATCAAACCAAGCAACAGCACATCACGTGTATCCTACGATGGAAAATATGGCGAAAAAGAAAATTACTTACCCCAAAAAAGGGCACGTATTCCACATGACATGCTGAAGACGGAATATTTAAATTAAAAAACAAGTCCATTGCAGGAGTCGCCATAAAAGTATTTTGATATGCAAAAAATTGAGCGTCCTCTCCCAGCTGTCGACAAATGGAAAAAATGCTCGGCCGATAAAAGCAGTTGGTGTTCTCGAATCCAGGAGGAAAAATTTGGGTATTTTGGCTACCATGTTTGTTGGAGAGTGAGTTAATTTTTCTGACTGGTTGCGTGCATTGTGAGATAGTACCTACAAATCGAGTTGTCGGCATTTCTTTCTGTCCCCGATGTTCTAGTCTGAACTTAGTGATTTATTCTCTGCGTTGTGGAAGTAATCTGCGACAAATGTTCCCCTTTGCAATTCCAGATCACTTACAGCATTTTTATATAAAAAAAAATTACCAACAATAACCTATTGATAGTGAAATTACTGGTAATACATTTTATAGCAAAATGACCAATAATACATTTTATCTGTAGCATTTTATCTTTGGCATAAAATAACCCATAGAGATGTTGACATGCCACTAAACAAAATCAATCAAACAACCAACCAACATAAAAGAAATCCATATAATATCCTACAATTTCTTCAAGAAATCAAACTGTATTCCAAAATATAACTTCAACAAAACTACAACATACAACAGGCATATCATTGCCTGTAGTAATTATGTCCACACATCTACCATGTGCTCAATTGTGAAACCAAAATAATATCTATCATATTTTTATTATGTCAAAGCTCCCAAAAATATTAAATGACACATTTGATATGCCATCAAATCAAAACAAACCTCTTTATCAATAGATGTTACTCCTTTTTCAAATAATTTTACCTATTTCTCAATAGAAATTACACTATTTTCAAATGACATGAATTCTTCAATATAAATTTTACTCTTTTCTCAAAAGGCATGACTCCTATTGTAATTGAATTTATTCCATTTTTTTTAAAAAAATATCCTTTTTTGAAATAATTCAAACTGCTTTGGAATAAAAAAAAAAACATACTAAAATCAAGAAAATTTATTGCTGATTTTTATAAATTTTTTCATATCAATTGCTTTTTAATGAATTTAATTTGATGTTGATCAACACAATTATCTGCCTTGTAATTTTTGTTTCATTAACAGAAACTAGAATATTGTATAACAACAAAGAGCTGCAGTAATTTAAATGCCTTTGTGTTGAACACTTTTTTTTTTTTTTACTTTTTTGCAGGAAGACTGTATTGCACGCTATAAGCATTTAGTAGAATTGGTAAAAAAAAAGAAAGAATCTGTTGGTACATAGGTATCACCAATTGACCAAAGTACAGGTGAGATAAATTTTTAAAAAAATAAATTAAAAAATGTTTTTTTACTAAAATGACCGTTTTATCAATCTCGTTATTTTTCTGACTTAGCAATTTTGATTGGAATTAAGTTTTATGTTGGATTAATTGTGTGTGTACGTGGTGCGATGGGTAAATTGCCACCATTTTATGTTTTTAATTTTGTGCATATGCTTTTGTTTTTTTGATTTTGTCAACTGCAGAGTATAGTAGGGTCAGTTGGGCACCATCTTGTGAGAAAAAAAAGCACCATGATGCAATTCACTCTGCCAGAAACTTGGAAACGGCATGATGTACTGCATGACATTCACTCCAGAAGCTCCAATATGAACATTTCAGTGTGTTTGGGTGTCAATCTGAGGACAGTGCAGATGATTCGGAAAGAGTTGGATGAGTCTGATGGTGATTATGAAGGTATGGCAGCTTAGAAAACTCACTCTGATGAGAAAAAATTCCTGAATTTGATGGTGATGGCCTCAAACTCATCATAGAGGCCTACATCAAGTGCCTTGAGGAGGTAGTGCTGCCATGGGTCAAGAGGGTGGCTGCTGGAAGATCTTATGTCTGGCAACAGGACTCTGCACCATGCCACACAAGCAGGACAACCCAGTTATGGCCATCAGATAATTTTTGCAGCCACTTCACCTCTTACATCTGGTCACCTAATTCTTCAGACTGTAATACCCTTGATTATTATGTGTGTGGGGCACAGTTGAGCAAGAGACCAAGGATTATGGCAGCATTCACCAACTGAAACAAGGAGACTGTCCAGAAGAGTTGCAGGAGATTCCAAAATTCCCTGGAAGCTGCGGTTGAAGTCAATGGCAATTTTATTGAATAGATTTACTGTCTTGTATTTCAAGATATTTTTGTGTCATTTTGGTAAATATATCTGTTAAAATGAGATATCAGTGTTATTTTCATTTCTGTGTAATTCAGACGACAATTTATCCATCGCACCCTGTACACATGTGTGCATATATATATATATATATATATATATATATATATATATATATATATATGTGTGTGTGTGTGTGTTTTTTTAAGGAAAGATCTTTGACCAGGTGTGGGGGGGAATGGATAAAGATTTTTGTGTGATGTGTTTCATCCTTTAGGACTTCATCAGACGAGGTTTATATTTACATTGATGCAACTACACATTCCAAAATATTTTTTTAATCTGTTTTGGGGTCTGTAATCTAGTAGCCAATTTCATTTAGATTCTATTTCTTTTTGTTTATGTTTACCTCACTTTTGTTAATAAATATCCAACATTGTGATAATAGAAGATCTGCCAGGAATGATTAAACATAAGAAGCTGGATGCAAATTTACTGTGGATGATCTAGTGATTAAAGCACTTTCTATATATTTTCATTTTCACTGTTTTCTCTTTTAATTAGAGTAGCATTTTTAAAATCAAAATTGTGGTCAGTTGAGTTATGGTGAGTAACTAATGCATTTAGAATTACCATTAGGTAACTGCTTGTTGACTATCTGCCTCTGGGCAGAGAGGAACCCTGACGACGCTATGCTGAAGGGCAGAGCCTCATCTGGAGAGGCAGACAAATCCAACCCCGTTGTTATTGGGTCTGTGAGGTATTTTACCCAGGCCTATGGGCTTTGAAAAACCCATGTTAAACCAGCCTTGTGTCACATCCCGCTCTGAGTAACTAATGTATTTATGGTGTTCTTATAGCAAAGAAAACGGCGACTTACCTTGTCAAACTAAGCAACAGCATGTCGCATGTATCCTACGATGGAAAATGTGGCCAAAAAAGAAAATTACTTACCCAGAAAAAGGTCGCGATATTCCACATGACATGCTGAAGACAGAATATTTAAGTTAAAAACAAGTCCATCGCAGGAGTCACTATAAAAGTATTTTGATATGCAAATATTGGGCGTCCTCTCCCAGCTGTCGAATGGAAAAAATGCTCGGCTGATAAAAGCAGTTGGTGTTCTTGAATTGGGGAAGCAAAATTCGTGTATTTTGGCTACCATGTTTGTCAGAGAGTGAGTTATTTTTCTGACTGTTTGCAGGCATTGTGATTTGTGAGATAGTACCTGCGAATCGAGTTGTCGGCATTTCATTCTGTCCTCGATGTTCGAGTCTGAACTTACAGTGATTTATTCTTTGCGTTGTGGAAGTAATCTGCAACAAATATTTCCTTTGCAATCACAGATCATTTACAGTTCTTTTGTAAAAAAAAAAAAAAATTCTGTCTGAATTTCTGGGATGAGAAATTATCATTATCTACACTATTTAGATTTGGACTATTGTCTTCATCTGTATTAGTTTATGGTTATATCACATTGAAACACTATTTCCCATACAATTACAGAAGTTAAGCAACATTGAGTCTGGTCAGTACCTAAATGAGTGACCGTTTGGGATTGCCAGTTGCTATAAGCTCGGATGTGCATGTGGTGTAATAGATAATGGCTCGGAATTCTTAATCAGAGAACCGAGTTCCAATTCCTGTTCGTTACATTCACTTACACACAAATACCCTTGACAAAAGTATGAATCCACCTCTTCTCCCCCAAGCTATGAGTTAATTAGGAAGACTTGTATCATGAAACCATTATTATCTCAAAAAAATTGCTTACACTTTAAATATATTTTTTAGCTTTAAATAACCTACAAAGGGTTGATAAGCCTTAGAAAACAGATCAATCAATCATCTTTGTTGTTATCACATTTTGGCCATTGTGAACTTTGGCCTTCATCAGGTGTATATAGATCCAGGTAACCTACGAGGAATTCTGAACTGAACCGTTTACTTAATCTACAGAGGTAGACTGTTCTCGTTCCACTGCTTATGTCTAGGGATATCTCGTCTAGTTCTTATTTTTAGTACTGCTCAGTTATTACTCACCCATTTCCACCAAGTCCAACATACTGCCTGGCCCAGGGATTGAACTCACAATTGCTATGTCCCCAAATTGAAGGTTGCCTTCTCATTAGTTGAAAGAGAGATAGAAAGAAGGAAATAAGGGTTTAAAGAAAAGTGTGAATGCTTTAATTTAATTTGAATTCTTTTTAGTTTTTGCTTTTATATATATATATATATATATATATATATATATATATATATATATATATATATATATATATATATATATTTGTTGTGTGGGACTCACTGCACCTCATCTCATCTAGTTCTTATTTTCAATACTGTTCAGTTATTACTCACCTGTTTCCACTGAGTCCAAGTACACACTGCCTGGCAAAAACAAAGATGAGGACAATAGTCCAAATGTAAAATATGTATATTATAATTGTTTTATTTTATTATAAGTTCTTGTTGATAATTTCTTATTGGGTCCTGTTTATAAATTAAACTTCACCTTAAACATGTAAACTTATTACATATTGGTGTATGTCCTATCTGTTGTGGGTCTTCAAACATAAGGATGACGACAGCATAGATTTTTATTAGAAAATTTATAAAACTTTGAATTAAAATTTTAAAGTGTTAATTTCTTTTTTTCCAGATATCTTTTTTTGTGCTGAGACTTTTGTTTCTGCTTGGTGAAATCAAATGTATGAGAGAAAATGACAAATCCCGTCATCTTGTTATCAGGACACCTGTGATAAAGCCGCTCAAATAGTCTTTATTAATTTGACAAGTCCACATAGAAGGGCTCATGGATAGAATTTGAGGGTAGACTTGTTGAATTTGAAGCTGTAAACAAATACTGAAAAAAATCAACCAAATAAAAGACTTTTTTTTAACGGGCCTCATATTACAAATGCATTTGTAATGTTTCCTAACAGTATTTTTTTTTTTTTTTTTTGAAATTGTAATTGATTTCAATTCTTTAAAAGAAAGTAGCTGGCAGTAACATCCTTAATAAGTTCGATATAATAGTAGAAGTAACAATTGATTGAGTTCTTGCTATCTTCTTTTACAATGAAAATTCATCAATCATTTATTTTTTTACTATTTGCTTTCTTCATAATCAAAAAAAAAATATCAATATTTAAAGCCAGGTAAAAAAATAAAAATAAATAAATACCAAAAACAAAAAACTATTTCAATACATACAGGAAAAATTATTTAAATAAAATGGTGTTTTATATATATATATATATATATATATAACTAAAATAATCCGTTAGTCTTTTACTCATTTTGGGTTTTTTTTTCTTTGGACTTGGAGCTCAAGTACTTGATGAGAGGATTTGTACAGTGTTATGTTCTTGTTTTTTTTTTTTTTTTTCCAATTTTTCCTCGGACATCAATTTATTGTATTACAAGTTGAGCTAACCAAGGTTTTCCAAAATGTGTATTACCATTCATATAATATATATAAATAAATAAATAAAGTTGTCAACATGCTGCTCCTCTCAATGATAGCCTTACCTGCCACTGTGGCTTTGTTGTGTGCAGTAAAGAAGTCCTTGCTGTCCACGTGCGGAAAGAAACATATCAATTGGTCTTCAACCACTCAAGCAAAATGGCTCAACCACATGTTTCATCTGTCTAAAAGTTTGCAAACACCTGCAGGCCTTTGGAGACACACGCATAACCAACTCTTTATTGTACTCAGCCTTCATTTGTTGCCCACGACAAGAGAGTCTACCATATATATATATATATATATATATATATATATATATATATATATATAGATAGATAGATAAACCTAGGCCAGCTTTCCCTGACGATCTGCTTAGGTGAAACCTGGGTAGGTTTGTCTGGCTCACTAGGTTTATCTAGGTCTGCTCTACAGTTGTATTGAGCTCTTTTGTTAGTTGTTTACTCATGTCGGGGTTTTTTCTTTGGGCTTCAAACCTGTATTTGTGCGATTTTTTTTCGACAGACTTTCATGTTTCTAGCTCTTTTTTTAAAACCGTTTTTTCCCTTGAGATTGATTTGATTATTGACAAATCAAAAATTTGAAGGTTTTTCGAAATGAGTATAGTTACCTATATTTGTATAAAGTGAACATTGAAGTCAACACTCAGAGGTGACAGACTGTTTCATGCTAAGTGCAAACATCAGTCGTCTCAGAGTGTTGACTTCAATGTTCACTTTTATATTTACATACGCTCTATCTCTGATATTGAGCACTTTATCCCATAAAAATATAGCACACCTTAAAAATATATTTCTTCATATATATATATATATATATATATATATATATATATATATAAGGTACTTGAATTTTCATCTGCCCTTATGACTTAATCTTTTATGTGCAGAGAAGCAAGCTTTACCAAATACAATCTTCAGGTTGTAAAGAAAGATAGTAGAATTCCATTGATGGATTTTCAAAAATTCCATTCAGGAAATTCTACTATCTAATCCCATTCATAGATTTTCCAATGATCAATTCATGAAATTCTACTCTCCTTATAAGATTGCGTTTGGTGAAGCTCAGCTCCTTGCATATGAAACTTTAAGTTGCAAAGACAACTGAAAGGCTAAGTTAAATACATTTTATCATCATTTATACTTTGCTCTGTATGTTTTTATGTTACATCAAGCACTTTTTTGTAGCATTAGCCATTGTTGATTTTATACAGTTTCTTTCACTAATATATATATATATATATTATATGCGTGGTACTTATTAGAAAGTGCTCAATATCAGAGATAGAGCTAACATATTTGGTTGGATAGATGTGAGTTTGTGACCCTGGGTTTCATGCTTTTGCGATTGTCAGACAAACTCTGATGCAAAAGCGTGAAACCCAGGGTCACAAACTCACATCAATCCAACAAATATATATATATATATATATATATATATATATATATATAGCTGGCCACTAGTATTCGAGGATACCTGTCTACTAGGGCAGCTAGCCAATCCCTATTGCAGACACTTGCTCAGGTACATTTGTGTTTGCTCAACTTCCACAGAACCCACCTGTGGTTTATAGTGCAACTATGCTGATCAGACTTTAGTTACAGTTTCTGGGAGAGAGTGTGTTATCTTACATGATCAACAATCTGAACAAGGCCAGCACAATCAAACCCTCAGTCAAAATGACTTGTAACTTTGTGCTAGCACAGCTATCAATGGTCTCCCAAGTGTTCTGTCTACCCAGTGTCACTCACAAGGCTTGGGTCAACTTGTGGTATGGTTTTCAGGCACTTTCCGAAGGTGCTGCACGCTGGGATTGTTCCCTTCCAGACCGATAACGTCAGGAAGTTTCCTTCTTGACAAATTGACCATGGTGAGATTCAAACCCGGATCTCATGGTCAGAAAGCCAATGTTCTAACTACTCGCCCATATATATATATATATATATATATATATATATATATATATATAAAAAATTGCATTTGAGCAGCCTCACTCCTAGTAACTGTTACATATGTTGTCACCATAGACTATTTCAAACTTTCAGCTTTCCAAAGAATACCATGAATATATATACATATATAAATGCATGTATGTTTCATTAAAAACAACAGACAAGGTACTACGATTAAGATTTTTAATTAATTTTTCTTGTTTTTGACCATTCTTATATGTTTTCGTAGAATATAATGACATTTTTATCACCTCATTATATAAAAAAAAGCCACTAGCAAAACGTCTTGCCACCTTAACTGTTGTGAATGCCCAATCACAAAAATAAAAAACTTCCTATAAAAAGCACAACTGAATTTATTCTCTTGACTACTCTTCCTTAAAGAACTCAATAATGTAAAACAGGCACTAATTAACTATGGCTTCCCTAACCACCTTATAGACCACCAAATTAGACTATTTTTCCCCAAAGTAAATAACAACAATAGTGAACATACAGTAAAAAATTACATAAATATTTTCTACAAAAAACAAATGCACATTAACTACAAGCAAGATGAATCTTCACTTAGAAATATTATAAAGAAATACACTACCCCAATCGACCTGAATAAAAAAAAAAAAAAAAAAATCAAATTTTATACGGCTAGCCGTATCCTCAAAAATAACAACACACCAACAAAGTCAAAAATGACAACGAACGAACATTATCTATGAGTTAAAATGCCCCTTAAGGAACTGTTCTTAATCAAATTGAATTCATAAATAATTGGTCACACAACTACATGCCTACCCAGACGCCTTATGCGACACCTATCTAACCACAGCTGTATCAAAACCCATTTAAACACACACACAAACTTACCAGACTCCATCCGAAACATACTAGCAGAAAACACAAACATAACCTTCTTCACCCGTTAATAAAAAATTTTAAATAATGGAAGCCTTAATAATATAAATGAAAAAGCCAACACTTAATAAAATTAACTATGACCACAGCCACAATGTGCTGTGTTCAGAAAAAAAAAAAAAGCATCTCTATAACTCTCTGAACATACAACCAATACACCTAATTAAAAAGTGAAAATACAATCATCCTTGATAATGGTTAAAAGTATAGCTGAAAGCGCTTGGAATTATAGAACATTTGGACAGTTTCTACACATCTGTGTCCAGAAAAGAAAACATTTGTTTGAACACAAGAAAAATTAAATAAAATTTTAATTGTAGTACCTTTTCTGTCATTTTTAATGAGACATGCATAAATGAAGGATTGATGCCTAAATATACTCTATATATATTTGTGAAGCTCAGTTCTCTGTATATGAAACTTGAACTCACAAAGACAACTAAAAGGTCAAGTTAAAATACCTTTTGTCATCATTTATACATTGCTCTGTATGTTTTTATGTTACATCATGCACTGTTATTTGCAACACCAACTTTTGTTGATTTTATACACACCATGTTTGTGTGTGTATATATATATATATATATATATATATATATATATATATATATTTAAATAGGTTTGTAATGGTGCAAAAGCGTATTAAGGCATTAAAAACTAGAAATGTAGTATTGTAGGCCATGATAAGTTTAAAAATAAAACACACACACAGTCGACGGTTTAACCCCTCTCGTCAGAACTGTTAACGGAATTTAGATTATGAGGAAAAGAAAAAGAAAAAAAAGTCTGTCATGGGTGACATGAATGAATGGACAGGAAAAAAAAAAAAAAAATATATATATATATATGTATATTAAATTATACCAACCAAGCTTGGTTGGTATAATTTTAATATACATATATATTTTTTTTTTTTTTTTTGATGTAGAAACTGTCCAAATGTTCTATAATTCCAAGCGCTTTTCCAAGCTTGGTTGGTATAATTTTAATATACATATATATATTTTTATATTTTTTTTTTTTTTTTCCTTCCCTGTCCATTCATTCATGTCACCCATGACAGACTTTTTCTTTTTCTTTTCCTCATAATCTAAATTCCCCGTTAACAGTTCTGACGAGAGGGGACGAAACCGGTCGACTGTGTGTGTTTTATTTTAAACTTATCATGGCCTACAATACTACATTTCTAGTTTTTAATGCCTTAATATATATATATATATATATATATATATATATATATACACACACAAGTTTCCAGCATTCTTTTTTGAAAATACAGTGTTGAAAACTTTTGCACACTTGTGTCATGGAAACCCAAGAGATGATGAATATATTTTAATTAATGTCTGCATTCAATGGCTGTGAGTCTTGTTCATTTGAGATGTAAACCTTAAAAATTAAGTACCAAAACTTACTAAATTTGTATATAGTCAGCATTGTAGGATTCAGTTGTTATGATGATTTAATGTATAAAGTACCAACCAAAACTAAATTCTATATTAGCTGAATATATCTTTCAATAAATACATTTAAAGTCTTTCTTGGTACCTTTCATTTCAACTTAGGTTAAAGCTTACACACACACACACATATATCACAAATACATCATTACATACATAAATATACATAGGTAAATAATAGATGTTTGTTGGATTAGGTTATCTTTGGTACAAAGGCACAATTTTTTTTCAGTGCTTACAAACAACAGTTTACTGTCAATGACTTGAGAGTCTTTACTCTATACTTCCATATCAAGTCATCTTCATGTGTGTGCATATACAATTATCCTGTGAATTGGATAGATATATATTTACAAAGTTTAGCTTGAAACTTTTCATCCGACTTTTTGTACAAATATTTTTAACATTTTTTTTTTTTTTTCCATATTAGTGAATTCATGATAACCTTCAACAAGCGCTACTCTTTAGATCCAATATTTTTAAAACTGGAAATTGTCAGGGGGCAAAAAAGGGTTCCAACAATATTATGTAACAAATTTTTCTTGGTCTGGTGATGAGGGTACGTAAAACCCCAGCAGCACAAGATCAAATGACCCCCCCTCCTCAGAATCAATGGCCATCCATCCTAACTATGGGTTAAATAGGTACACCAACCTGCAATTAGTCAAGTTTGGTGAGTAATGATTACAAGCAAGCCATGGTCACTCAGGGAAGAGTTCCTTCAATAGGAATGAGAAGGCCATCTCTGGATTTGGATTTTCTTGTATTCCATTTATATCAGAAAGGTTAATCTGATATAAAGCCAAAACAGTGGGACTCTCAGTTAGGGTCAAAATCACTCACAACTGTTTTTGAAATAGTTTTGCTAAACACAATGCTATAACAATCACTGTATATAATGTGTGTGTATATATGCATATATATATATATATATATGAGAGAGAAGAACGCAAATGCTTGTTCTGTGAGTAATACGTCATTATGTATTCTTTTTTATTACTACAAAGAGTCTTCGAGTAATAAACCAACATGGTATATGATACCATTTCAAATTTATTCCATTCAGATTCCATTTCACTATGAATCTGTTAAATTGCTGCCATCTGAGATTTTTTTTCATTTCTTTAGACATTGCCAGCCTGCAATTTGAGTTCAATCAGGAGTACTGGAATTCTAATGGGAGTAGATGGGTTCATCTATCACCCAGTTTACACTCCTCTCCAGTCTTTTGAACAGGAGTAGAGGTTCATCTCTTGTTTCCTGTTTAGGATTAGACTTCCAGTTCCTCCTAAAGTTTTTTCTTTCTCTTTCACTTCCAGTAGCTCCTTGCATTTTAGTGGCTTTATTACCTTGCTTGGGGTTAACTGATAAAACAAAAAAAAAATCATCACAAATAATTTCATGTATTTTATCTGCTGACTGTTGCTGCCTTATTTTTTTTTTTCAGACTAAACAGTTTGGCTTTAAGCTTTACAATTAGAAGGCTTTGCCAATCTACATATCATCAGTTTAGTTCAGTTGCCTGAAATAACAGCCTTTATATTATGAATATTCTGAAAAGTTGATGCATATACAAGAAGTTTTAAGATATTTATTGACTAGCAGTAGAGCTCGGCGTTGCCCAGGGATGTAACAGTAAGAGATAGATCAAGCATCGACCATCATAAAGACTGAAAAATAAAATTGACAAAGAATATTGTTTAAGGTTGACGGACACACATGTCTTAATTAGTTTTTTTTTGTTTTTTGTTTGTTTGTTTTTTGTTTGTTTGTTTTTTGTTTGTTTTTGTTTTTTTACAAATTGGTCAAACTCAAACAAAAACATTTTCAATCGCTATGGGTCTACCAATTGAATAGAATTTTATTATAAACAATTGTCTTGTAAATGGAATTTTTAAAGCATTCTGAATGTAAAAATAAAGAAAAAGTGTGCAAGACAATAAGAAACACTACCTGCCAAAAAAAAGTGAAGTTTTGTTGAAATCGGTTGAAATGTAGGAAATCCGATCCCATATATAAACGAACACACACACACACACACACACAAAACAACGTGGGTTTTATAATAAGTATAACTAGATATGAGTTGTCCCCTTTCATTCTCGTGACAGTGATGCCTGTTAATCATGTTTTCAAATTGATTTTGTGCAAAAACAATTGTGTTTTTCCCATTTTTGGCGCTGTCAGAACCACCGCAAGGTAATTTTACGTAGTCCTGTGAAGTTTTGTTGAAATCGGTTGAAAAATGTAGGAAATCCGATCCAATATATAAATGAACAGACACACACAACCTGGGTTTTATAATAAGTATGATTAATATAAATATAACCTAAGGTGCCTTTTTACCGACACTTTGTCAGAAGTCAATTGTCGGTATTAAAATACTACTGAAGTATTGGGTGGTAATTCCGTCATCCCCACCCCACCCCTCTTCTTTCCAATTTTAAGATCCTATTTAAAAATAACACCTTTTCTAAGGATTTAGACATCCTAAAAGGTACATTTTCTTCACTGAGGACTTTTTATTGACCAGGCTGATAGACATAACTTACAATGTTTTGGGAACAGGCATGTCAAAATAAGCATTTGTATTCACTAAATGTAGCATTGACTTTGTTCTTTTTCTAAAACTATACCATGCTTCAATATGTCAACTAAATAAAAACAAAAAATATTCAAAGAATATCTTTCTCAACACCTTTTTATATATATTTACACACACATGCACACACATATATATATTTATTTATTTTATAATATTTTTATCATGATATTTTACATTGATTCCGGATATGTCCACAAGTATGTTTTTGATTTTTAAATTAAGTCCCCCCACTTCTTTTTAACTTTCAAATGAGGTAATGATTTGTTTTCTAGTTTCCCAAATAAATCATTTTCAACATAAGTTATCTCTCATTGCCTGATGAAGGAACATTATAGTTCTGAAACATGAAAGTTTTTCTGTAGCGATGTAAAATATTATAATAAAAATATAATAATGATATTTTGCTCTACATTGTATTGAGCACTTTTTAAAAAAGTAAATGCTAAGAACTGGTTTCTTAATCTATTTGTTCTTTCTCTTTATTTGTATATATATATATATATATATATATATATATATATATATATATGTATATATCCAAATAAAGAGAAAGAATAGACAGATTAATACATATAAAATGATAACTGTTGACTTGTTCAGTATGATCATCAAGAAGAATATTTAGTTATGTTCTTAAAATTTTGAAAATCTAACAATATTTTACTTTTGTTTATAGATACGTATTACAAAATCAGATCCTTGAATTTGCCTTGATAAAACCCATCAGAGGATGAAATGTGTCTTTAAAGGAAAGTTTTCCTTTTGTCTTTATTCATATTGTCTTTTTACAGATATACTTTATATTTGAAATTTTACACACGCACACACATATACATAAATATATATATTAAAATAAAGAGAAAAAACAGTAAGATTTATAATCCAGTGTTCTTATTATTTTTAAAAACTGCTCAATACAATTCTGCAGAGCATAAATATTATAAATTTACTAATTTAAAAATATGGTTCCATTGCTACATAGGAATTACCATGTTTCAAAAACGGAAACTAAAAATTTAAAATTATAGAATTAAATTAAAATCCCTAGTACTGTTTCATTTTCAAGTGAATTTTGGAATAACTCATTTTGAAATTTACTGAGTTTTATAAGCACATACATTCTTAATATTAGTTGCTAAGGATACGGGGAAATTCAATCATTTTGACAAGAGGTGGTAGGGTATTCATTTTCACTGACAACTATTGTATCAAAATATGAGTTACTTTCGAAATGAAGTTAAGTTAGGGTAGGGGTGCCTGTTCAACAAATGATGACATCCGTTTTTCGCATGTCATCTGTTTTTTGTTTTTTTTCAATTGGTGTTGACCTCAGGGTCCACTTATATGTAAAAAAGTGGACCTTGAGGTCAACACCAAGTGATAACAGTCTGTTTTATATTTGAATGCTAAACATGAAGGTTTACCCACATTTAAGCATGAAACAGACTGTCACTGCTTGGTGTTGAACTCAGTGTCCCCTTTCATATTTACATGCATTCTATATTGCATAAAGGCGTTAGTTAGATCCAGTGACAGGACCCAAAGAGTGTGAGTTCCATACCTGGTTAAGGCAGTGGAGAACTTGAAGAGGAGAATTAACAGGAGATAACTGACAACTGACATCCATTAAAAACATGGCATGTTGAACTAGAACAGTCTACCCCAGTGAGCGAAATAAAGGGTTCAGTTTGACATTCCAACCACCTAAAGAAGGCTGGAGCATACAATGACCAAAACATTGTAATAAATATGGTGACAAAGATGAGGACAATAGTCCAAATAAAGTAAATATTGAAAAAGTAGTTAGTTTGCCTCTTGTATGTCTAAATATAAAAAAATTAGTAACGAACATGAAGCTGATGTTTACCATTGATAACTACCAAAATAATTTACTAATTAAAAAAAGATTAATTATTCATCATAGTCTGTAATTTAAATTATTTTTATAAGTACTTTTTATATAATATAGAAATACTTTCTCTTTTTTTTTTTCTTGTAATCAATTCACTCCAAACAAGTGATAATGCCACTAAGACGTAAGAGGGTACTTGAAGTGCAAGAGAATGAGAAGTCTAGAAGGAACTGGAAACCCAATCCTAAACAGGAAATAAGGGATAAACCTTTACTCCTGTTCAAAAGACCATGGAGAAATGTGAACTCAATGATTGAATTTACATGTTTTCAACTCTATTTTTGCTTCTAAAACAAATGTTTGGCAACTGCTGATGAAGATGGTTGACATTTGTTGAGCATCAAAATATTTTGCAGAATCTTGATAATATCCAAGCATGTTTCTTGAAGATTCTTTTATTCTTGATGCATTGAAATTATTGGGGAACAAACCACATACTCTGCAATTTTCACAAATCCACACACAGCAATCATGACTTTGCAAAGCTGCAAAACTATTTTGGGACACTATTTACAAATTTATTTATAATTGTCATGAAATTTTAGCCTTTTTTTTTATCTTTTCATTATCATATCTATAGTTAGGTTTATATAGCTAATTAGTTTATCATTTGTAATAGGGAAAAATGTTTTTCATTTGCCATAGTTTCTTATAATTTACTATAGAAATACATTACAAGTTATTTTTTTATAGAAGTGCACTTATATAATTTACTGTAGAAATGTATTGCAGCTCATTTTCCAATAGGAATAAATCAATGCTCAAACATTACTATATGCAGATTTATTTTATAAAGTTCTGTAAGATTTCAATACTGAAATAATTTTATTTCTAATAGGTATTCTCAGCTTATAGAAATCACTTTATTTTTAATACGAATTCTCAGCTTATTCTTAGTTTATTAAACTTATCATTACTCCTTGATCGATCATTACTAAAATTTAAATTAACAAAGAAAAAGAAAAATTCTAGTCAATCCTTCATAAAGATTTTATTTTGTAAAATGCGAGATTTAAGTTGTGAGTAATTTATAATTAATTCACTATAATGAAGAACACAATTAAAAATGAATTCTTTTCTCAATATGATAATATTTGAACATTGATTTTTATATTTTTCATTTTTTTTCAAATTCTCTTTTGTAATTTCTTCAAACTAAAAACAAAACCCTGTAAATAGAATCTATCATAATGACCAACTGCTGGACGACTGGTGACCAATTTATTAATAAATTTATTCTTTTTCTTTCCATTCTTCATTAAAAATTAAATGAAAACAAGTGTTTGTTTTTTTTTTTTCTTTTCTTTATTGTTCCTTTTATTGACATTGTAAATAATCCAATTTTTTCTACTTAGCCTTTTTATATTAGGGTGAGTCATGTAATTACCATTTTGGGGAACCAGTTGTAATGATGAATATATCATTGTAACAGTTTCTTAAATATAACAGGTGATGAAAAGTCAGTTGCATATGACAATGTTCAGTGACAAAGGCAGTGAATTGACAAAGAGAAATGTTCACAGCTGAGCTCTTTGGAAGAAAGGTAATGTTGTGCATCTTGTAGGATAGGGTATTATTCATATAGAGTTCTCTGAAACACTAAATACACATTTTTGCTTCCAGTAGCTGCAACATGTCTAGAAAAGTTTGGTCAAACAGCATCTTGTGCTTATCAATAGGAAAAATGTTGTCCTCCATGGCAGCACTGTTAGGTGTTTGACAAAAGAAATAAAGAAAAAGAAATTGAATGACAGAAAAAACAACTAAGTTTTATAGTAAACAAAAAAGGTTTTATTATAATTTTAGTGGCTAAAAAGAAAAAAAACAAAGGTTTGGTGGCAAGAAGTTAGAAATATCTCAAAGTAACTTCAGTCAGGAATTGCTGCTTTTTTGTGGTATAGTTTACTTGTCAGGTCAGCAAATGGTAGTAAAGAGACTGCTCTGAAGCAGATTTCTACAACAACTGACTTCACCAGCCAGCTCGCTTAATTTTTGGTGCCAACCAATGAATGCAAATATCTGGCTGAAAGACCTCTACTTGTAAGGTCATCTGACCACATCAAAGAGTTCTTTGAAGTCTTTGATTTAAATGACCCAGACCTCTGAGGAGTTTCAGTCATCAAAATAGATTCTCTTGACAAACACAAGACTGCATAGACCAGAAATAAGACAGGAACAAAATTTTGTAATTATTTTTTTTATCTGTTCTATCCCCACCCATCATATTCACTTGACCTTGCACCACACGATTATTACCTTTTTTCAATCGCTACAAAACATTTTGATGGGCGGGAAGGACTTTCTGTCATGAAAACAAGATTCAAGAATTTGGAAAAAAATTTTTTGCATCAAAACCTGCAGAATTTTACTCAAAACATATCTAAGAACTGCCTGATAATTGGCAACGAGTCATTATAAATAAAAGTGAATATATTGTTTTGATGGAGTTTGTTTGATTCCTGTTTTTGGTTAGTAAAATATAACATATTCATCAAAACAACAGACATTTATATATATATATATATATATATATATATCAGGATTTGGTTGTGCAAGTTCAGTAATGTAACTGTTAGTAAATGTTTCTGGTTTGTGTTTGTCTTGGTAAATGAATAAATTATTTGCAAATGATAAGTCTATCAGTAAAAGGAAATATTGCAAATGAGAAAGTGTAAGACTTATCTGTGGTCTTCATTTCTATTTGCGAGGGACCAATGAAAAAGAGGAAGTCTCTAAGTTTCTTGCCAGTAGGTTTTTTTTTTCTATGGCATTATGGGAATTAGATTTTTTTTAATATTTCTTGTGATTACAACATCACTACAATATAACTGAATAAAATGTAATTGTATTGTTTTTTTTAATAATAAAGTTGATAAACAAAAATACATTATTTATGACTCAACCAGAGTGTCCTCAAGGACACATGGCCAAGTATATAAAGATGGTGACAAGACCCAAAGAATTGTGAGTTCAATACCAGACCACAGCAGTGGTGAATCAAAAACTTGGATAGTTAAAGGGAAATAACTGAGACATCCAGAAGAGGCATGGCATGTGGAACTAGAACAATCTACCCAGGTGGACGAAATGAATGGTTCAGTTCAAAATTCCAATCAACTGAACATTGTGAATATAGCAATGAAGATGAGGATAATGGTCTGAATAATGTGTGCTACATATTAAATTGTTATATAAATTTGTTCATTGTTTATAATTTATTTTAATACCTATTATTTATTAATAGTTGTGATGAATCATTCAACAATGTATTCCTTTTCATTGTGACCTCTTGTCACAATGGAAATCACTAGGTTTCAATTAAAAAAATTCATCAAATCACATTTTAAGCTCCACATTGTTGTTGAACAAAACACCCCTCAAATTGTTAGAAAGTAACTGCAAAAGGTGGTAGTCTGAATGGGCTAAATCAGGAAAATGTGGTGAGTGTGGCACAACTTCCCAGTCAAGCTGTTTAATTGCATGTTTGGTCATGTTAGCAATGCAGTAAGGGTGAGGGGAGTAGGGTAAGATTGCCATGTTGAATAATCACACTGTCTCACTGGTCAGGTCTTTTCAGCTGAATTGATACGTTTGAGCCTCTGTTCATTTGTTCAACATACAGCTTAGCATTGATTGTTTGGAAGTATTTAATCTCTATACACAGCACAAATATCTCAAGTAGCTTTGATTAAAAGCTAAGAGAAGATGATGTCATACAAGCTCATTCTTATTTACACTATTTATATTCAGGCTTTTATCCTCATCTTTGTTGTTTTTATCACAACGTTTCAGCTGTTTTGCCCTCAGGTCCTCCTCAGGTGTATATCAGTCTGGGTAACCTACAAGGAATTCCTTTATTCATTTAATCTAAGAGGGTAGACAATTCTCATTCCCCTGCTTGAGATATTGTCTAGTTCTTATTTTATTTGACCCTGTTCAGTTATTGCTCACCTGAGTGCAAGTACTCACTGTCCAACTTAGGGAATGAACTCATAGACACTATGTCAACCACTAAATTCACAAACCAATGTTTTTACCCACTCAGCCATTATCCCATAGGCTGATTGCTGGAGTAAACTTACCAACAAGAAATGACCCGCATCAAGTGTACCATTCAAAAAAATAACTACCTGTCAAACATGACATCAATATCAGCAGGTGGGAACAGAAGGGAGAGAGAGGTGGAGGAGAACCATAAAATTGCCATGGTCTATCTGCCTTATGGCATGGGTTTATCAGAAATACAATATTCAGAAGCAGTTCCATTCTATAGAGAAATCTCTGTTGAGTAAAGCCTAATACAGAGGAGAATATGACCAAGAATTGCATGTACTTGCAGTTGTGGCAGAGAATATAAAGGTAAAACAATCTGTCTTCTAAAAGTAAGGCTGGAGGAACAGCAAAAAGCTGTAGTGAGAGGTGAGGCAATGAAACAGGTATGGCTGATCATGTATGGAGGAAAAGGGGTAGTCATCAGCATGAGATGAACTGAAAATACTGGACAGAAGAAAACTGGAGAGTTAGACATCAGAAAGAATCAGCACATATGAGGATATGAGCTAGATTACAAGGATCTCCTTAGTAGGCCTAGCACTGAAATAAATACAATATGGGAGCCGTTAATAAAGAAAGAATAACAAATGTCAGCAAGTCTTTAACCACAGCAGCAGTAATCAAAAACATGGGCAGAAGTGGCAGCCTAATCAGCAGTAAAGGTTAGGTTTAAGAGTTCTGAGTTTACTCCAACCATTGTTCTATGAGACAATGGCCTAATGTTTTGTGAATTTTGTTACATAGTGGTTGTGGGTTTAATCCCTGAGTCATCAGTGTAATTGCATTCAGTGGAAGCAATAACTGAACTGTGCTAAATAAAATGAACAGTCTACTCCTGTAGATTAAATAAAGGGTTGAGTTTGGAATGCCCTGTAGGTTATTGATGTGGTCCCAAAGTTGGGACCACGGAAGGAAAACATGGGACATGGTAAGAAAGATATATTAAACAAAAAGGTTACAAAGATAGTGCTAGTGTCCAATATTGGTAGTCGTACGCGGCTGATACTACGGTATTAGAATACAATCTCTCCCCCTCTACTTCTTCTCTCTTTATACAGTCCTGGAAGAGTCCATGTTGTAGGTATGTTACGGTCTCACAATACCCCTTTCCAAGAGTTTTCTTCTTTTTTTTTTCTTTTTGAAAAGGAGAAAAAAAACATAAAATTTAATACTTTTTTCTCTTGAGATTTACGTCGATTATTGAAAATTTCCTTTTCCTTCCTGAGCGTCGCACTTCAGGAGAGACTTGGGGTGTGTCGAGATCGAAGTGATCGAAAATTACATCGATCGGCTCTTCACAGCTATTTTGTAGTGATTCCTCCGATTCCTTCAAACGGCATTTTCTGAGCTGGTTCCAATGGCGTTTTAAGTATTTTTCGGTCCTTGGACAATATAGACCAGTTCGCCAATTCTTTGTTTTATGGTGCCTATTTCCCAGAATGTTATGTTGTTTTTTTGTAAGACTTGAAAAAGACTTTATCGCCAGGATTGAAATATTTTTTATGAGGCGATACAGTTTTTTTTTTTTAACTTTGCTTGCCGTGGAATAAAAACGTCGAAGACAGACTTGATTTTCCTTTTGAACATTGTTTCTGCAGGCGAGCTTCCCATAGGCGTATTCGGATTAGGGGTTATCCGATACACCTGCAGAAACTGTTGCAATGCTCTATCTGTCGGTGTGCCTAGTGCCTTTTTTAAAGCCCTTTTTTGAATGTCCACGAATCTTTCGGCCTGGCCATTCGACCTTTGAGGGTGGTACTGAGGCGTTGTAATGTGGTCCACCTGATATGACTTGCAGAAGTCTCTAAATTCACTTGATGTGAATTGAGTGCCATTATCTGTAACTACACAATCTACCACGCCAAAACGCGCGAATAGCTCGTGTAGAAATCCGATTGTGCAGTTTGTGGTTGGTCTTTTGCATTGTAGGACTTCAGGCCATTTTGAGTGGCTATCCACAACAATGAGGTAGTACATGTTGTCTATAGGCCCTACAAAATCGATATGAATTCTTTGCCATGGATGGTCTGTGTTTGGCCATGGTTTTCACGTCGTGGTTGGAGCTTTTGCTGCAAGCGCGCATCCTTTGCATGATTCTATCATGTCTGCTATGTCCTTGTCAATGTTTGGCCAATATACATAGCAGCGCGTGGGGCTTTTCGAACGGTTCTTCCCCGATGTCCCATGTGAAAATCCCTGAAAAACATTTTTTTTTCTTTGTAGGCTGTTTGGAATCACTACGCGGTCATTGTAAGTTTTACATCATCGCAGAGGGAAAAACTTCAGGTACATTAATATCTTTGTTGTGAATTTTGCTTTTTATGGATTGAATGAATTCATCCTCGAGATTGCCTTTTTATGTCGGCTAAAGTAACTGGATATCTCTTATGGTACTCGCGATCATGTTTTTGATTTCACAATTTGTCCTTAGAGTAGCAATGATGGAGTCTTCAAAGATTTCTGTATTTTTTGGAATGAATCGCGATAAACTGTCTGCATGGCAAATATTTTTGGATGTTAGGAACTCTATCTTGGAATTATAGTTTAAGAGAATCGTTCCCCAATGAAGTAGTCTATTTGCAGTATAGACTGTCAGACCTTTTAGAACCAAAAATTGTAATTAGAGGTTTATGGTCCGTCTGCAGTATGAACCGTCTACCATGTAGATATCTGTGAAACTTTGTCACAGCGAATATTAACCCTAGAGCCTCTTTCTCTATTTGGGAATATTGTTTCTCAGCTGGAAGTAGAGATCTTGATGCGTGAGCCACAGCTTTTCAGCGAACCATCTGGCAGTTTATGCAGAATGCAAGCACCAATGCCGTACGAGCTTGCATCAAATGCGACTATGATGTCGAGACTAGGGTCGTAATGGGTGAGGAGAGGTCCAAAATAAGAGTTTTCTTGATCTTCTCGAATGCGTCTTGGCATTCTGGGGTCCATGACCATGGTTTGTCCTTTTTTAAAATTGGTTGAGAGGCCCTCTCAAATTTTGCATGTTCTTAATGAACCCTTGGTAAAAGTTAGCTAGGCCGAGGAAGCTTTGTAACGCTTGAACGTTATCTGGGGCCGGTATGTTTCTGATCGCGTTGGCTCTTTCTGGATCCGGCCGACGACCATCTTTATTTATGATGTGCCCAAAGTATTTAATCTCTGGTAAGAAAAAGTCACACTTTCAAAAACCTTAAATCCGTATTCTTGTATCTTTTCGAATACGTTTATTATATGGTTCCGGTGCTCTGCCGTAGTTTTACTAGTAATCAGTATATCATCCAAAATATAGACATAAAAGTCAAGGTCGCCCAGCATGGCATCCATGACCTGCTGGAAAATTGCAGGCGCAACCTTTAATCCAAAAAAAGCCAGCCTGTTGTATTTGTACAACCTTCTGTGGGTGTTTATGCAGAGCAATTTGGAAACTTTCTTCTTCCACCTCTATCTGAAGGTATGCGTCCGAGAGGTCAATTTTAGAAAAAAAAATTTTCCACCATTGAGTTTATTGAAAATTTCTTCAGGGCTTGGGAGAGGATAGTGGTGATCTTGCAAGGCATCGTTTAACCCTGTGGAAAAATCTGCACATACTCGTATTTGATTGGACTTCTTTTTTACGTAGACCGTAGGTGCTGCCCACTCGCTGAAATCTGTTTTTGACAGAATACCTGCTTGTTCGAGTCTATCTAACTCTTTGTTGATTTGTTCTAGAGCAGCGAAAGGGACATTCTGTTTCTTTTTGAATACCGGTTGTGCACCGTCCTTCACCTTGAACTTAGCTTTCATTTTAGTACATTTCCCAAGGCCGCCAGAAAAAACCTGGGGAAATTGTTGTTTGAGTTCCTTTTGAGATTTACTAAATTGGACGTTGTACTTTGTATCTTGCGACAAAATGTACTCATTGGGCAATCCCAAAGATCGAATTTTTCTATCGAATCTGTTCCAAATAAGTTATCTGAAGTTTTCAATACGTAGGCTTTGAGCTTTTTGGTAACTCCATTTAGTGTTACTGTAAGTATTACACTGAGATATATATATATATATATATATATATATATATATATATATATATATAGAAAATCGCCTAAAATGTTAATTTTTCGCCAGTTACGGATTTTGCTGTTTTATCCGTTTTTAATAAGGTCGGCTTGTTTAATTTTCGCCAAGTACGCCAGTTAATGGTTGAAAGATCGGAACCCGAGTCAAGCTTGGAATTTAATGGAATTATTGAAAATATCCACAGTTACATATTTCCTTAAATTCCTATCGACAATATTGTCAGATTGAGCTTGCCTAATTTTATTTTTGGGTTTTCTCGTTCTGTTGGCGTACCAGCACGAAGTTAATGTATGCCCACTTTTATTGCAATTTTTGCAATATTTTTTGTTCTTAAATTCCTATGGACAGAATTTCATCCAATGCCATTTACCACAATGGTAACATGGTCCGGGCGGTTTTTTAACCTATTTGGGTTTTGGTTACTGTGTAATTTAGGACATGCGATTTGCCTTTTGTCTTTTTGAGGGGAATAGGCGGTAGACTTACTTCTGATTTTATTAATCTGAGCCACCCTTGATTCCTCGATAGTGTTTGAGTCACACTTTACAGATATTACTCTTTGACAGTCCTCTGCCAGTTTTTGGAGAGTCAATCCTTGTTCGTTCTCAAGTACCCGTCGTCTGACTTCGGCGTCTTCTGCTGATACTAGACCTTGTGCGAAAACTAAGCACTTAAAATCATCGGCAGTCAGTTCGGCTAGTTTAAAATCATTACAGAGCTTGTTTACCGATGCTGCAAACGTTAGAAAATCTTGCTGTTTGTTTTTGACTGTGTTCAGGCATTTCCAACGTTTGTGGAACAAGGTTGTGTTAGGCCCGAATAGTTCCGATAGGAGCTTAATAGTCTCTGAAAAATCCAAGTCAGTGGTTTTCTTGGGTAGTATGAAGTCTACGAACCTACTATGTTCTGTAGTTCCCAGTTTTCTCAATAGTAGACGTACCTTTTTTTACTGTGTCATTGTTCACAGTCTACGTTGAAAATATCTTCGTAGCGCCTGTAAAAAAGCCTCGAACGTTTTGTCGTTCTCTGGTACGTATTCAAAGGTTTCCATTGAATTGTAGATTGTACTCTGGGAGAATATTGTATCTTTTTCAGAGTTTGAGCCTTTTAATGCATTTACGAGTAATTCTTTAAGTTGTTTGTTGTAGTTGTTCTGAAGTTCAGGATTCTTTGTTTATGTAATTCCAAAATAGTTGTAATTTTTGTTGCTGAATTTACATTTGTTTGTTTATTTTGTCTTCCATCCAAAAAAATAGTTTTTTTGTTGTTCAGGTACCCCGGAAAAAGTTTTTTTCTGAAGAAACCTTTTGTTGCTGATCCAAATTTACCTTTTTCTAGTTCATTTGGACAATTATTCTTTTTGAAAATCTTCCATATTTTGATATGCAAATTACGAAAAAACCAAAATGACAGAATGAAAAAATTTTTTGTTGGTGTTCTCGATTCGAAACCCATTTTTATCCAGTTGGAGGAACACCTGAAAAAAAACTTGATTTTCATTTTGATATTCGAGTTTTTTTTTTTTTTGCAAATGTCTTTTTGCTTTCATATGGAACAGACAATTATTTAAACTAAACTAATTATGTGTTAAACTAAACTAATTTTTTTTTTTTTGAGATTCCGTGTGGTTCCGTTAATTTTAACGTAATTGTATCAATTTTCACCACAAACGTTGTATTTTTTTTTTTATAGAGGTACAAAAAAAAAAACTCGCCTCAGTGAATTTGAGGGAAAATAATTTTATGCGAGTTCAAACTCAGTTACATAAAAAAAAAATTTAGATAGTTTTTTTTTTTTTTTGAAAAACTTGAGTCGTAAATAGTACTTCGGTTCTTGTGTTGTCAGTTTGTTTTATGAACAAACTTGTTTTGTTTTTTGTGTGTAGGTGTGTAAGAAATCGTTCTCGTAATGTTATTTGGACAGACTTTAATATTTCATAGATGTTGAATCGCTAGTTCGTCACTGCTGTTTGGTATAGGAATATTTTTTTTATGTAGACGCTGGATGTTGCGTTTAAATCGCTAATGTAGTAATACCAGCTTAATTTCTCGTTCAACACTACTGTGGGAACGCGTGGAGTTTCTGTGTATTTTTCGAGTACTCTGTCGCTATTGATATGGTGAGAACGAAATTCTCGAATCTTTCTGTCGCCACTGATGTGGGACTGGGTTTTCGACGTGAGGTTTCTCGATTGAGGTTTTCGACGTGAATGCGTTTCTAGAATTCTCTCGCCACTCGTCCCCAAGCCACGGAAGGAAAACACAGAACACGGATTAGAGGTGGGACAAAGATGGTAAGGTATTGAGGTTGTCCAATATTGGTAGTCGTACGTGGCTGATACTACGGTATTAGAATACTTCTCTCCTCCTCTTCTTCTTCTCTCTAGAATGTCACAAACTTTATATAGTCCTGGAAGTCCATGCCTCACAATGATCCAGTTTGATATACATCTGAGGAAGGCTGGAGGGCACAAAAACATTGTTTTAAAAACAAAGATGGTCCAATATAAATAGTGTAAATAATGGAAGGAATTGTCTAATTCTATCTCAAAGGGGTGTCTAATTTGATAAAATTTCAATAACGTTAGACAACAGTTTCAGCATCTGAATGAGCCTTCCCTCCCCACTTTTTAACATCTGAATTAGTCTCCCCTTACCTCACTTTTTTAACATCTGAATGAGCCTCCCCAATTTTAACATCTGAATGAGCCTCACCAATTTTAACATCTGAATGAGCCTCCCCAATTTTAACATCTGAATGAGCCTCCCCAATTTTAACATCTGCATGAGCCTCCCCACTTTTAACATCTGAATGAGCCTTCCCACTTTTAACATCTGAATTAGTCTCCCTTACTTCACTTTTAACATCTGAATGAGCCTCCCCAATTTTAACATCTGAATGAGCCTCCCCACTTTTAACATCTGAATGAGCCTCCCCAATTTTAACATCTGATTGAGCCTCCCCACTTTTAACATCTGAATGAGCCTCCCCAATTTTAACATCTGAATGAGCCTCCCCACTTTTAACATCTGAATGAGCCTCCCCACTTTTAACATCTGAATGAGCCTCCCCAATTTTAACATCTGAATGAGCCTCACCAATTTTAACATCTGAATTAGTCTCCCTTACCTCACTTTTAACATCTGAATGAGCCTCCCCAATTTTAACATCTGAATGAGCCTCCCCAATTTTAACATCTGAATGAGCTTCCCCACTTTTAACATCTGAATTAGTCTCCCTTACCTCACTTTTAACATCTGAATTACCTACCACTGCATCACTTTTAACATCTGATTTAGCCTCCCCAATTTTGACATATGATTTTGACACCCAACATTTAACATCTGATTTATCCCCACCACTTTTTATTTTGTTGCATCCTCCTTGATACAGTTCATGCAATTTACAAAGAATAACTATGTATTGGTAGAGATCGAATAAATACACCTTGAAGGAATTTAAATGACTAAACAAAATTTTAAACTTAAGAACAGTTTGATAAAGTGGTCATAAGTAAATAGATTTATATCTTAAATAATAATACATGATAGGAAATTGAGTTCACGATGATATCATATTATAATTACTCTCATAAATCATGAAAGGTTTCAAACTTTACTATCTGTAATATCTACATGATTACCAGTATGGGCTTCATTTATAAGCCCAGGAGCTACTAAATTTTGCCCTGACTTTCTTTGCATGAGTAAAGTAGCCCAGCTTATTTTAAAAGTAACCAGAAAAGTAGTGAAATTAAAAATTTAATAAGTTGTGCTTTTAAATGGAGTCCAATCTGCTAATCCTGTCTACAAGGATATTGTCAAGAAAGGAATTTACAGTGGGGAAAAGTGAGGAATCTGTTAGTTCTAATCTCTCTGGGAATGACTACTAAGAATATCTTTTTAAATTTATAGACAAATTCTGCAGAAACATGCTGGGATTTCTTCTAAAAATGAACAATTCTTGGTCTCATCTTCCATATTTTTGTTCTTTCTTGCCTTGAAGTCAGAATGCTATAACCACTTTTGCATGTGGACACAATTCTTACTTTGTGAATTTTTTTCCTTATTACTGTTGCTTTGTCTAGTTTTGACTTGCATATATATTATTTACCCTGTTCTTTTTCTTATTGTTTATTGAGAATTTTGTCAATCCTAATTGTTGACAATTTTGTCAATTACACTAAACCATGGCTAATTACTCTACACTGTTTATAACTTATGGTAAAAGAAAACTAACCCCCAACATAATATGAATTTATTTGCTTATCAAATATTGATCTACAAGAGTTATTTCCAGACTGGACAATAAGTATCAAATTGAGTTCTATCTGAAGCTCAACACAACTAAATTCCAAATTGACCTTAATTTTTAGTAATTTTTGTTTAATTTTATCTTCATAATTTAACTATACATGTACAGCATATTGTTGCAAAATCCTTGGTTATTATAATAATAAAGGCTTCAACCTCTCATATTATTTAAAATTGTAATAATCATAGGGAATGTATTTAGCAATGTCTATATGGCATTAGTGTAAAATCACCTTCACTGGTTAGTGGACAGGACCTATACACAGCAGATTCATGTATCATTAAGTGACTCACTCGAATAGAGGAAGCATGAATGGTCTCTATCTGTCTTCTCTGTGCTTCCAGGCATGCAGGTACAGTCTTTCATTCACCCACATTACTCAGCAAATTTTACCAAGCATTTAGGGGTGTTGCATTCAGGGTTGACTCAAGGTACTGCCAACTCAGTCAGTTGCCTGAGGCACCATCAAGGCTGATGCTGCCATGTCATGTGTTTGGGATGTTCCAAAACTAAATCTTAGAAAAATATGCTTGCGATCGTCCATGACTCGAGATAGATTAAATTCTTTGGCTATTTTGTCAATAGAAAATGATCTTGAAAAGAGGATAGGCATAGAAACTGTCAGGAAAAATTTGAAGATCTAAAGGCTAGAAAAAAATGTTTTAGGTCGGATAATGAATGTTTTCTTTAGCTTGTATTAAATTGTATATTGTAATAAACTCATTATTCTACATTTTCAGTTTCTCTCACTGTGAAAAGTTTTAAAAATTATACTTGTAAGGGTGCAAAATTTCAGATTGCGTGGGGTGCCAACAACCCTAGGGCCGTCACTGGTTGTATGAATTCAAAAAATTAAAGTATTTTTTATTATTTCTTTTTTTAGTTTATGAGAAGTCTCTCTCTTTTTCTCTCTCTCACTATTTCTGTTTCTCCTCTCTTTCTCAAGATTAGTTCTTCTGTTTACCTTTATTTGCTTCAGGTGTGAGGTTTTTCTTTCTTTCTCTCTCTCTTTCTTCCTTTCCCTCCATTTCTCTTTCTCTCTCTCTCTCTCTCTCTTTCTTTCTCTCTCTCAAAGTTCTTTTGTTTACCTTTAATTTTCTTCTCTTTCTTTCTCTCTGTCCTCTCTTTCTGTCTCTTTCTTTCTTTCTTTCTTTCTTTTTCAAGGTTAATTCTTCTGTTTACCTTTATTTGCTTCAACTTTCTTTATTTTTTATAAGCACTTCACCCCAAGAAAGATGTGCGTACCACAAGCACGCAAGGGGTTACAGAGAGTGAAAGTAAGAGAAAAGAGGGGGGGATTGAAAGGATATAGAGAAGAATGGGGATCAAGATCAAGGCATCAGAAGATATCGATTAACATTACATTTAAATTTTTGAAGATTATAGTTATCAGGGAAGCAAGTAAGAGGAAGGGAAATGTGAGAGAAGCTGTTGGAGTAGAAGAGGCAGTTACATTTAACTGTTTTGACAGTAAAAGGGTAGGACGAGATGCCAACCTAGTAGCATGATTAAATTCATGCAGTCAGGGCACCAGTGAGTGTAGTTCATTCGTCAGAGTAGTTGCCATGGAAATATTTGTAGAAAAGACAGAAGGATGTTTAAAAGGCTGTGTGAAAATCTGGACAAAGTGTGCATAAATCTCTTGCTACATACAGAAATCTAGTAGCTGAGAAGAGGAAGAGTTCTAAATAGGGTGTGTATAGCAAAGACAGAAATAAACATCAAGACAGTCAATCATCAAATGACAAAAAAATGGTTTCTGAGTCAGAGGATCAATGCATCTTTCTGATTAATAAATTAATCCTTTGAAAATAAAAATTTTTTAACCATTAGGTTGCGTTCTTGCCAACAATAAAAAAAGTGCTTTGTGATCCCTTTGAAGAGTATTTAAGTAAAGTCTCTATACAGACAAAAACCATTAAGGAGATACATGTGAAAATAGCACAACTTCAAAGAAATTCCCTTACTGATTCACCCAATTTCCTTGCCAAGCTACGTGACACTTACACTCTTCTTCACCAAGCTACATGACATTTTACACTCTTTCTCACCAATCTACATAAGATTTTATACTCTTCCTCACCAAACTACATGATATTTTACACTGTTGTAACCTAGAAAGGGTTACTGAATGAGGAATAACCAAAATGGAGGTTGGAAATGAAAATGGTAATCTTTATAACATCAACAAAATACAATACTTGCCAGCAGCATGAAGTAGATAAACCATTGCTAGTGGTGGACTACTTTGACAGCATATTGCCTTGACTTACAATAGAATCCAACATATTTATGAGGATTGGGACATACCTACTAGTGTTCATAAGTACAGTATATAACGCTCACCAACATTTTGCACTCTTCCTCACTAAGCTATGTGACATTTACACTCTTCCTTATCAAGTTACATTTTCCTGCTTACTTTCTCCCTTGCATCTTTTTTCTCACACATACATGCGAAGAAATCACATTTCTTTTCAGCTCAATTACAAACAAGGAACTTTAACACTTATGCAAGCAGAGAAAGATTTAATTGTAAAAATAGAAAAATAAAATCATACTTATTATAAAACCCAGGTTGTGTGTGTGTGTGTGTCTGTACGTTTATATATTGGATCGGATTTCCTACATTTTTCAACCGATTTCAACAAAACTTCACAGGACTATGTAAAATTACCTTGTGGTGGTTCTGACAGTGCAAAAATTTGGAAAACACAATTGTTTTTGCACAAAATCAATTTGAAAACACGATTAACAGGCATCGCTGTCACGAGAATGAAAGGGGACAACTCATATCGAGTTATACTTATTATAAAACCCACGTTGTTTGTGTGTGTGTGTGTTCATTTATATATGGGATTGGATTTTCTACATTTTTCAACTGATTTCAACAAAACTTCACTTTTTTTTGGCAGGTAGTGTTTCTTATTGTCTTGCACACTTTTTCTTTATTTTTACATTCAGAATGCTTTAAAAATTCCATTTACAAGACAATTGTTTATAATAAAATTCTATTCAATCGGTAGACTCATAACGATTGAAAACAATGTTTTTGTTTGAGTTTGACCAATTCATAAAAAAAAAAACAAAAAAACAAAACAAACAAAAAAACTAATTAAAACATGCGTGTCCGTCAACCTTAAACAATAATATTTGTCAATTTTATTTTTCACTCTTTATGATGGTCGATACTTGATCTATTTCTTACTGTTACATCCCCGGGCAACGCCGGGCTCTACTGCTAGTATTTTATATTTTTATATTTAAAAACTTTCTCACCTTTTTCTTTGTTGTGGGTTGGTTCAAACCAGCAACAGGTGTTTGAGCTGAAAGATGAGCTGCAGGAATAATTTTAAGAAAACGATAAGCAAGATTTTGCTAAATGCCTTGAGGATGAAAAATGGCCTACTTACTCAGCAGACGTTTTTCATCGCAGGAATCAGCTGAACAAGTCACTGCAAGGCCCCAGAGAAAATGTGTTGGCATGAAGTGACAAGAATATTGCATGTAAAAGAAAACTGAATCTCTGGAAAAATCTTGAGATGTTTCAGTGACTGTCGGAGCTTAAAAGTGAAGAGTGATATTAGCAAATTTTAATTCTTATTAACCCTTCCTCCCTCGGAGGAGTTGTGGATCAGAAACAAATATTATTTTCCTTATCATTCAACAACAAGTGTATGATTGGATGAGGGATCCACACACTGAATCTTTTGGTCAGAACTTCACTTTAAAAGAAGAGGAATAACTTTGTGAGCAGTAGTCAGATCATACAATGAAGTTCTGGATTTCTATAACCATTTATAAGAAAGCAATTAATCTAATACTGCAGTTTTCAACCTCTTACATGTGTGTGCAAGCTTTTTCTTACTTAACAAGTATCAAAAGCAAAGACAGAAATTGACTCCTTTCAGTTGAAAATGAAATCCTTTCCTACTACCATAAAATTACCTCTTTATGTCTTTTCTTCAAATACTTTCATAGTAATTGTTCAGATAAGTTCTTTGATGTCGTACCTAAACTTTTTGAATTTAAGCACAGTACTATAATGGCATTGATATCTCATTATTTTACAGTTGAGATGATTAGATGTAACCGTAAGTTCTATGCTAGCAGTTTCTTTTCTCACACTTCTCGCTTGTGGAACTCTCTTCCGGCTCCATGCTTTCCAGTCAGCTTTAATCTTCAAAAATTTAAATGCAATGTCAATCACTATTTACTGTTCACCTGATTATTCTTTTCTCTTGCCGCTCATTAGTAATGTTTCTGTTCTTAATTCTTCTGCACCCTGTAACCCCTTGTGTCTTAGTGGTTTTACTGTCTTGCATGGAGTGAATCTTTAAAAAAAAATATGTGTTTATCTCAAAGTATTTGTGTAGCAAAAGACAAGCACAGGTTTAAAGGATCCAATTTCACTTTATAAATTGACTTTGAAAATTTGTTATTTATAAGAAATTATACTTAGATTTATCTCATGCCTTTTCAACATTGTCAATAAACAATAAGTTATTGTAAATTATCTAGTTTCATTTTGTTTATATGTATTATACATTTTGTGATATTGGTTATTTATGCTTATTTTTGTGTGTGTGTTTACAGATTTCTTTTTTTCTGGATGAAAATCTCTGTCTAAGTTTTCAGAAACAATATGATTTTTTTTTTTATTGCATTACCAATAAATTACAGACCTGGTTCTATAGCTTTGGATGGTAACTGGTCTACCATAGAAAGAGATGACAACCTACTGCATGGAGAAAACCTGCCTCATCAGTCATGTATCAAAAGATACATGATTGCCTAAACGTGTATCATGCATGGCACATAACTGACAGACCAATAAATTTAACAAAAAAAAGGGTCATTTTTTTTTCCTTATACCACTTATCCAAAAAAATATATATTGTATGATTACCAAAGTTAAGCAACATCAAGCCTGGTCAATACCTAGATGGGTGACTGCTGAAGAATACCAGATGTTGTAAGATTGGATCTGTGAAAGGTGCAATGGATAATGGCTCAGAATTGTTAATCAAAGTGCCAAGTTTGAATCCCTGTTGGGTATGTTATATTCACTTACATGCAAATATACTTGAGAAAGGTATGAATCCACCTCTTCTCCCTACCCCAGCTATGGGTTAATTAGTAAGTCTTGTATCACTAAACCATTATTATTGGCAAAAAGAAGTTCTTACAATCTAAAAATATTTTCTGGCTTTAAATAACCTACAAATGGTTGATAAACTGTAGAAAACAAATCAACCAATCAAACCTTTAAAACAGTGTTTCTCAACCGCTGTCCCCCAGAAACCTAGGGTTCTGCAAGAGGTCACTAGGGGTTCCATGAGAAACAGTGATGAATAAGCTAATGCATTTTTGAGTAAGTTTTGTTTAATTTTATATTTGTAATTTTATCATACATTTATGGCATATTGTTGGAAAATCTTTAGTTATTAGAATAAATTATATTGATATTGGTTATTTATGTTTATTTTTTGTGTGAGTTTACAGATTCTTTTTGTGAAGGAAAAATTCAATGTGAAGTCTCATAAAAGAGTAATATATTAAATTATATTGATATTGGTTATTTATGTTTATTTTTTGTGTGAGTTTACAGATTCTTTTTGTGAAGGAAAAATTCAATGTGAAGTCTCATAAAAGAGTAATATATTAAATTATATTGATATTGGTTATGTTTATTTTTTGTGTGAGTTTACAGATTCTTTTTGTGAAGGAAAAATTCAATGTGAAGTCTCATAAAAGAGTAATATATTAAATTATATTGATATTGGTTATTTATGTTTATTTTTTGTGTGAGTTTACAGATTCTTTTTGTGAAGGAAAAATTCAATGTGAAGTCTCATAAAAGAGTAATATTATTTTTTTGCATTGCCAATAAATTTGACAAAAAAGGCCTCATTATTTTCCTAAAACTCGTTATCCAAAAAATATATTATGTTTACCATGTGAACTATGACAAAATTATAAAAATGACAGATATTAATAAGGGTACACTATTTACATTATTCGGACTATTATCCTCATCTTTGTCACCATATTTATCACAACGTTTTGGCCACTGTATGCTCCGGCCTTCTTCGGGTGGTTGGAGTGTCAAACTGAACCCTTTATTTCGCTCACTGGGGTAGACTGTTCTAGTTCCACGTGCCATGTTTAATGGATGTCAGCTATCAGTTATCACCTGTTGATTCCCCTCCATATTTCTCCACCACCTTCCTGTCACTGGATATAAACAAACTGGGCCATGTGTCCTCAAAGACAACATGGCACAGTGGATAAAGGTGATCCAGTGACAGGACCCAAAGAGTGTGAGTTCAATACCTGGTTAAGGTGGTGGGGAACTTGGAGAGGGGAATTAACAGGAGATAACTGATAAACATGTCACGTGGAACTAGAACAGTCTACCCCAGTGAGCGAAATAAAGGGTTCAGTTCGACACTCTAACCACCTGAAGAAGGCCGGAGCGTACAATGGCCGAAATGTTGTAATAAATATGATGACAAAGATGAGGACAATAGTTCGAATAATGTAAATAGTGTACATAATACCTCATCTCAAAAATATAGACAGATTAATAAGGGTATATAATAATTTTTATTTAGGGTTTCCATGAGATATGAAAAGTATTTCAAGGGTGGCACAAGGGAAAAAGGTTGAGAAACACTTTTATAGATCCATCAGTTTCCTTAGTGTCATTTGTAAACTTTTTGGAACTATAATCAACAAGAAAATTGTTGATCACCTCAATAGATCAATAGAGACAACTGCTTTAGCAACAAGCAGTATAAATTTTGACTGGTCAGTTCATTGCTGATATCCTGATATTACTCACAGAATCAGTGAGAACACTAGGAAAGAAATGCACCTCAACCATGATTGCATTAGATATTTCAAAGGCCTTTGGCAAGATGTGGCAGAAAGGATTACTGCACAAGCTCTCTAGCTATGGAATCACTGGAAGAGTTTTCTCAATTATTAAGTCCTTCTGAACAGGTAGGTCCCAGAAGGTAGTTAACATCCAGTTCTCCGAGGCCCAAGCGATCAAAGCAAGCATCTCAAAGGTTTGCTTCTCAGTCCAATACTTTTTCTACTTTACATAAATGATCTAAGAGTATACTCTGATCATTTGTGAATATCTATGCTGGTGATATAACATTATATGGGTGCATCTCTAAAACTCTAAATGACCAGAGTCCTGTAGCTGATCTCTCCACTGGTCTAGCTTTAACAGTTCAGTATAGAAAAAACTGGCTGGTCACATTCAATGCCTTGAAAACTAAACTAGTAACTTTCTATCATCACCAAATGAACTCTGAATTTTCACATATCACAATGAATGGGAGACCTCATGCTTTGAGCACCTATTGGGATCCAGACCTCAAATGTAACTCTTACATACAAAGCATTGCTAAAAATGCTGGAAAAATGGTCAGTTACCTGTGCTACTCCAGTAAGTACCTGATTCCTTCTGCTATCTTCTACTTTTACAAGACCCAAATCAGGTCAAAAATGGAGTACTGTTGCCATATATGGGCAGGAGCTGCCCAATCTTCACTTTACAGTCTCGATAGGGTTTAAAAGCATTACCATGTCCTTGTGGGTGACAAATTATTTTTCACCCTACAACCTTTTTCCTGCAGATGAAACGTTACAAGCCTCTCGCTGTTCTATCACTATTTCCATGGAAAATGTTCAGACAAATTACATACCTTAGTTCCACCTGTTCTAGCCTTCATGTCTAAGATGCCCGCCCCCCACCTGCCACATCCATTTTAGATGTAAGTTCCACTCAAGCAGCTTCTTCCCATAAACTTCAGCTTTGTGGAAATAATTTCCAAGAGGATGATTCCCTGATCTCAATTTTAACCTGTTCAATTCTAATGTTAACCATTATCTTTGTTATATATCCTTATAAACTGTGCCTCTTACTCCATAACTTTCTAGGCCTTGTACAAGGTGGACATCATTGTAAAAAAAAAAAATATTGCTGTACAAGAAAACTCAGAGATACAAAATTTTGAATTGACTTCTAACTAGTAACTGAAGTTAGTCAAGCTTATTTAAAAATTCTGATCCCCAAGGAATATGTTAGTATCTTGGCTATAAACCAGGTCAGTCTAGATATTGGGTTCAAACACTAACCCCTGGAAATAAACAACGATAATGTCCATAAAGCAGATAACTATATATTGTGCTTGAAAACTGAACATTGGGAAACACATGCAACTATCTCAGGTAGGTTATTTAATATGATTAACTCACTTAAATTCCACCTTTATTGGTCCTTGTTTGATGTTAAGTCACATTTAAAGTATTTGTATGTTAATACCTCCATACATCAGACGTCAAAAATTTAAATAGCTGAGTGTCTCCTTATTTTTAGTGTTTTCATGCAAACTGTAAATGGCAGTTGTTGTATTTCTCAACTATTTTTATATATAAGACTGATTCTATCCATAAAATCTTTATAAGTTGCTTCTCGGAACAGAAAGGGTCACACACAAAGAGGTTTTTCCATCTTCTTATTCACTTACCCAGAATTTCTAATATAATTAATTACAAAAGCCAATTACCATTATTATTATTAAAGTCCCGTCACTAGTATACCATTATGGCTGTCGTAGAAGGGTACAAACCAAGGCGATCCTTAACTATGGATAAGGATCACCTTGGTACAAACAGATCAAAGATTCTCAGAAAAACAACTCTTGAATCAGACTCGGATTATCGCCCTTGGGCAGACATAATTTCAGTTTCATCCTCAGCTACGTATTATTACTTTTTAAACAGTGATGTCTGATTGAATCTCTACTAATTTAAAGCATTTTATTTTTAACGGTGTAAGATTTAGTCATTTTTGTTTGTGTTATGGTGAAACATACAGAAAAAAAAAATCGGTTCAATATAATGATGAAATACTACTTACTAGCAACGATGACTTCATCATTAAAAAACAGTACTTAAAAACATCCATCTTTCTTTCTCATACTCAGAAAATGTGATTGATTGCGTGAGAAAGATAGACCATACTTTTTTAGATCAACATTTGAATTCAATTAGTGAAACACATTCACGAACTGACTGAAATAATCAATTCTTTTCTTATGATTAAGGAAGCACCTGGTGAAATCCTTATGTAATTAATTAATTCATTTAAAGTGATATGAAAAGTTGAAAAGAAAGGCGAGGAAATTTTAATCTTAAAAATGTAAAATTGTAAAATGCGATATTATTCTCAATAAAGGTCTATATCCAGTTTTACATTTCTTGCTCTACCTCAAATTCTATAGCCCCCCCCCCGGCACCACGCCTCGGCTGTTTATCATCGTATGTTTATAAACAGGTATGAATGATGTAATTTATTTACACATGATGACCTACTTCAACAGGAGGAAATAAAGATTAACCAGGACATAAGAAGCAATATTATTTTCATTATCATCTATAGTTTTATTTTATTATATGATTTTGAATAAACATTTATTTATCAAAATAAAAGTTAGGGAAAAATCATTCTTGAAGGTCTGTTGGGGTATTTTTTGATTCGTGTACATTTTTATGAGGGTTAATTTTAAAGGAAAAAGTAGCTTTTTTTATGGGAAAAAATCGAAACCTCCAGATTCGCTAAAAAAAAAAAAAAAAAAAAAAAAAGAGTTACAAGTAACAAATACAATATGAAAAAATGCCCCCAAAAAACTTAATAAAAAAAAAAATTATCATCAAAATACTTTATTAAAAGACTAAAGTTTTGTTTTTTTTTAATTATTAAATTATATTTTTATCCTTTTTATTTTAGAGAACATTAAAAATTTTGGTTTTGCTTTTTAATTTGTGTTTGTTTGCATCAGTGGGTGGTCATAAAAATACAGGAAATTTTAGCGAAACTTTTTTCTTTCTTTTTTTTTAAATTCTTGTAAAAATAAAATAATTGTCGGATTTTAATGAAACTTTCAGAAGTTATTCTCAGATTAATGAAATTATATTAAAAATACTTCTTTAGTAAATCTTAGTAAATTTTTTTACATCTGTTATCCCTCCTTTATTTATGAAATTTCGAGAAATTAATTTTTTTAACGCTTAATGTTTTTTTTTTTTTTTAATTATATGCAGAATTCCTTGGAGAATTTTTAAATCATCAGTTTTTTTCTTCATAAAATTCCCACTTACCGAAAATCTGCTTTGAATCGTATAATAAAAAAAAAAATGCAATAAAACTATTTTTTAATTTAATTAGAAAAGCCTTTTTTATTTAAATAAGATGGGCACTGTCTTAATTTTTTCGATGAATAATGAATTTTTAAAAGAATTGCTTTCATTTTTTACAAATTTTAATTAATTTTTAAAAGTTTAAATCTTTTAAAATTTCTGTATTAATTTGTATCGATTATGTGTTAAGTAAAGTAAATGAAAAAGCTTACTACAATTCAGCGACCCTCAATAAAGTGTTTTGAATTTTTGTGTGTACTAAACGTGCCGACTTTTGTAAATATACGGATTAGATTACGAATATTTTCCTAAATTTTAAGATTACTAGGTAGTTAAAATCTATATAAAATAGGCACCAACGTTATATTTCTCAAGTAATTTTTAAGATATGTCACCCGAAGAAAAAAAAAAAATAGATAAACAGAAACTTCTGTCAGTCTGTCAACAAAACTAAATTTAAAATTAAAAAAACATCTACATCCGTGTTAAAAAAAAAATGAACTTCTGCGATATTTTAAACTAAAAGTAATATTATTTTGATAATTTGATTTGAAACAAATATTAATCATTAATTAAACTTTAAATCTGCTAATATTCCTCAAATAAAATATTCAAACAAAATAGCATTATTTTTTTTTAAATATTTTTAAAAAGAGAATTAGTGTTGAGTTGACAGATGTTTTTTTTAAACCAAAATCGGCGATTTTTAAACATTAAAAAAATCCTTCCAATTAATTGAAATTAGTTTTCTTTGAAATACAGCAAAGCATTATTAAATTTAGTTTGAAATTAAAACTAAAATAAAAGATACAAGTTTCTCATTTTTAAACCTTTTTTTTGAGGTACCTAAAATCAACTTTAGTTTAGATTTATTTGTTAATTATATAAAATTTAAAAATAGTAGCCATTAAACAGTAAATGTTTATTTTGTAAAATAGCTACTTCAGATTTAAATAAAATCGACATTACTCTCTAATTTATAACTAGTGTTAAGTAAAAAAATTAAATCCTGATAATGTTCTGTATACTGACAATTTAAAAAAATGGCATTCGCTCCATTTTAAACTTTAAATAAAAAGTATTTTGATGGTTATTCGACGTTCTTTTAAAAGTGGTCACTATATTTTTAGAAAATTTTAAATACTTATATTATTAAGTTATAAAATATCGAGACAACTAAAATAAATATCGTAATCAAAATATCAATTCTCCATCCACTTTTGTGAAATATCGAACTTATTTGCTTTGAAAAACAATCAAAGAAATTAACTTAGTAGTGTTTGGAAAAATTTTCTTCCGTCAACTCTCATCGTCATTCAGCACTCACTTCCTTTTTGAAAATATCGGAAAAAATAAAACTAAATCTTACGAATAAATAATCGATAATAAAATATTTTTATTATTTTAATTTATTGTTTAAACTGAGATTTTTGTAAAATAATTGCTTTAATGTTGTTTAGAAAAATTCGGATAGTCCGTGCTGTTGAATTGAAAGACCCCGTAGCAGAGTAAAGTATAAATTGGAGTGCGTCGGCCAGGCGCTCGCAGAAATCCCGTCGCAACGAGAAAGACGAGATCAGAGTAATTTCTCGGCAGCGGGACACGCCATTATAGAAACATGGCTTACGTTGGTGATTCCAACGCTCCTTTACGGGAATGTAAAAAGATTCAGTTTGGAATTTTGAGTCCAGATGAAGTTGTAAGTTTCACTATGAAGTATTAAATGAGAATTGACATATCAACACGATCAATTGTTTTTGAAACAGAATCAATACAAAAATCTAAACAAAACTTTGATCATATTCTTCATGAAATAATTGTTTTATTTTCATTCAGACACTTAGACATTTTTGTTTAGTGGATTTTTTTGTTTGAAGAAAAAAAAAGAAATGATTTACTGTTTCATTTTTTCCCTTAATTTATATTATTTTCTTATTAGTAAAAATTAAATATCCTTTTGTTCTTTTTTTTTTTAAGTAGTTAACAAAAATAATGCCTTCGTTTGTAAAAAAAAAAAAAATCCTTTTTTAGTGCGAAGTTTCGTTATTTTTATTTGGTGTAAAGTTTTGATCAGATTAAAATAGATTATTTTATTTTTATTTATAAAATTAAGAGTAATTATTTGACTAGTCATTTAATGTTTATTAAAGCTGAAATTTTTTTCAAAAATTTTCCTTTGCTATTTTTTATGAGTCAATTTCAAACAAACCTGAATTTACTTAAATTTACATTTTATTTTAATTTAATCTATCATTAATAAATAATTTTTTAATCAAAATTAAGAAAGAAAAGATTAATTTACTTATTTTTTATCCACCCTTTTTCTAAAATAAGGTTTTTCTTTTTAACCTGATTTTATTGTCATTTGTTTTTTTTAGTTTTACTTTTAATCTTCATTCTTCAAGCACAAAAAATAAAAACATTGACATTTTCGACATTAAAGAAAAACACTAAAAAGAGATTAATAAATAATAGAATTTAATAAATAATAGAATTATTCGTAGAATTATTTACTTTAATTCCGTGTCGAAATTTCTGATATTGAAAAAAAAATTAAACTAGTAAAATATAAGAAATTGTTTTGGACAATAATAGTGAATATTTGGATAATTATATTTTATAAATTTATTTAAAAGAAAAAAACATTCAGGTTTGGTAAAATCATTTAAAAAAAAAAATAGTTAACTAGAGAAACAGGTTCGAATCCCACGTGAGTCAGTTGAATGTTTTTTTACAAAAAAAACAATTTTTTTTTTAATATTATCGTTTTTTCTCTTCAATTATTGTCTAAAAATACGCAATGAACTTTCGTTTATCAAAATATTTCTATTTTGATAAGCAAAAACATTTCGATCTGAAAATTTAAAAGGTACATTTTTTTTTTTTTTTTTATGGACTCATCTAAAAAAATAGTTGCTATAATTTTTAATATCATTTTTAATTAATAACCCTTTTCTCATCATTTATAATGATAATTAAATTAGAATTGTCCTTTTTATTTTATTTTTTCTTCATTCTCCATCTTATATTCATAAGCATCATGATACCAGATTATTTTGAAACTGCCCCCCCCAAGCTCCTGGTTAAAGATTCTATCTTGGTTTGATGTCAAACCTCCACTTTTGCTCATGAAGTCTTAAATATTCCTCAGATTTGTTAAGAAAAGTAAAATGTCTTTATTCTTTGCTGATAGTCCCTCTTCAATTCCTTTATGTTCAACTTTTTATTTTATTTTTTATAATTTTCATACCTGGGACTTGGAATTTATTATTAATTCTAAAAGGGAATTATTTGGCAGTACCTATCTCCTCTCTTAAGTAGCAAGGAAGAAGCTTTGATCTGACTGAGAACTTGGTAGGTAATTAATTAATAGAAAAAACTGATCAACCAGATTTTTTTCTTTAGTGCATTCCATTTAGCACTTTGTACATTAACTTCAAAATGATGCAAGCTCTATTTTTTTTCATATCGCCCGGTTCACACTCGTTTCCGGTCTTTTGAACAGGCGTTAGACGGAAGTTTATCTATTTAATTCCAACAAATGATACCCAAGGTTTAAAATGAATTTTTAAAAGTAAAATCTTTAAGCTTTATTTTAGTTTTAATTTCAAGCTAATAGATTAAATTTAACATTTCCAATAAGCAAAAATAAAATACTTTGCTGTATTTCAAAAACTAATTTAAATTGACTGGAAGAATTTTTTTTTTTTTTTTAGTTGTCTTTTATCACAATATAATTGTTTTTATTAAAAAATCTTCCAAAATTAAAATATACTTTCCTGAAACTTTATATAAGGAGTATAAGCTGATTTAAAGTATTATTAATTTTATTTGAAACAAATATTATTTACTTTAAGTTTAAAATATTGCAAAAATGCATTTTCTAAGCAGAAAATTGTTTATGGTGTTCGCAGGTTTGACAGATTGGTATTTATCTAATGTTGTTCTATGGGGATAACATTTCTAAAATAAATTTAATTTCTATTAAAATTAAAAAAAAAAAAAATCTGAAATAATTTAATTCATTTGTGAATTACAGAAAGTTTCATTAAGATCTGAGAATTGTTTGATTTTTGAAAATAATTTCAACTCAATGTGTTTTTACCAGAAAAAAGTGCTAAGTTTCCTCATATTAATCTTTGCTCCCCTCCATTAATGCAAGAAAAACAAGATATTTAACCAAAATTTCGAACGTGCTAGAAAGGTTTAAAAAATTTAATAAATTAATCAAAAAATACTTTGGTCTTCCCTTTTAATACTAACATAAATATTTTAACGATAACTTTTTTAATCAATTTTGGGTCCTTTTTCATAATGGAATGCTTTTTTTTTTTTTTTTTTTAAAGCAAATTATTGGATATCCATTGTTCCCTGTTTAGGATTTGGTTTTTAGTTCCTCCTAAAGTTTTTTCATTCTCTTTCACTTTCAGTGGCCCCTTGGATCTTAATGGCATTATTGCCTGACTTGGAGTGAATTGATTCCAAAAAAAAAAATGCATTCATTTATTGATCTTTAGGGAAAACAAAAGTGCTCTTTATTTAAAATTTGTAGGAATTGGTTTCTGTCAATTTACAAGAAAATAGTATCTCTTAGCACCTGCAGAAACTTCTTTTTAGCCCTTAAAAATATCTGGCTTCCTATTCTCAGTGAGCATTCCTTTAAAATTAAAAAAGTAGACTTTTAAAGTATATTCCAATTGACTGATATATAACATAAATTTACTTGTTATAAGATCATACACAAGTTTTTATCCAAAGAATAACTACTGCTGTTGAAATTTTTGTACTTATTTCATATTTTAATTTTTTTTATACGAATCAATTAAAAAAGACTTAATAAATTTCTGAAATGAAAGCCATAGCTTATTTTTTGTTTACTGTTTATTTAATGCTAGCCCAAAGATGCTGTCCATTCATATATCATTTTACCTACTTCTCTTTGTTGTAGCGACGTATGTCGGTGACAGAGGGTGGCATTAAGTATCCAGAGACAATGGAAGCTGGCCGCCCCAAACTTGGAGGTCTCATGGATCCTCGACAAGGAACGACAGATAGAATGTCTCGGTGTCAGACCTGTGCTGGCAACATGACAGAATGTCCTGGACATTTTGGACACATTGAACTGGCCAAACCAGTGTTTCACATTGGCTTTTTAGTAAAGACCATCAAAATAATCAGATGTGTGTGCTTCTTCTGTTCAAAATTGCTTGTAGATACAGTAAGTATGTATGTTGTTTTTTTTTTTTGTTAATGTCGCTTTTGTAGAATCTTAGGTAATCAAATTCTTTTTCACTATTTTTCAATTTGTATAATTTTTCATTGGTATTTTAATTGATGAAAAAATAGAAAGCTACATTAAAAATATTCATTTTAAAATCCTAAATCATTTATCTGCATTGTCCATCTTTGTTTTAAATGAAGCAGATTCAATGTTAAGAAAATGAATGACAGAAATGGTCTAATTTTCATGTATTCTATATTAATACTTAAAACTTAAACATAAGTTTGTGATATGAAAAAATTTTGTGTAGGTATTAACTTGGTTTTGTCAAAAAACCAACAACATTTACAACAGTGTGATTAAATTATAGTCGATGAGTTTGGATCTGTGATAATTTAAGATACGAGATAAAATTTGTTTGGGTTTGAGAGTACTACTTTTTAGAGATAATTGTATCTAGACATTTTGTTGTTTAGATGACTTTTGTTTTGTTTTTTTTTTTATTACTGGTATTGAATTTGTGCACTTAAATGTAAAATATAAAGTTCTCTTTCAAGCTGTTTTTTTTTTCATTACTGGTATTGAATTTGTGCACTTAGATGTAAAATATAAAGTTCTCTTTCAAGCTGGTTTTTTTTTCTTTTTTTGCATTGGAATTGTTTTTAGAACCCAAATTCTGTAGAAAGTATTAATATGAACCCAGTGAGAATTCTTTTAATGACTCATTTGTGTATTTGTCATATGGCATAGTTTTTCTAACCTGAATTGATTTGAAAGAAATGTTTCTTTTTGACATTAAAATAAATCCTTCACTTTTCCTAGTTTGTATTTAAATTATTTTTTAAAATTCCTGTCATTTTTTTAAAAATATATTTATTGATATATTAAAACTTTTTTTAACTATTCTCTTTTAGCAAAATCCCAAAATCAAAGACATTGTAAGTAAATCAAAGGGCTACCCTCGTAAACGATTGGCCCATGTCTATGACCTTTGTAAAAGCAAACGGGTCTGTGAAGGGGGTGATGAAATGGATGTGATCAAAAATGAAAATGGTGAAGTTGACCAAGCCAAAAAAGTGAGTACCTTCAAAATCTTGTACATAGATAATTTTATCCTTTTTTTTTTTTTTTTTTTTTCATGTCATTTTTGTCTCTTGACTTAGTAAATTACACACTGACCCCCATAAATTTGAATTTTATTTTAATTGTAAACTATTTGCAACAACATTAGAATTAGTTTTGTTCATTTGTTTTACACCAAAAACAGACTATAATTATGGCTGCAACAATTTCTTCAAGATATGTGATTTCTTTACGCTTACTAAAATTTTGTTCTACCTCAATTATTTTACAGGGCCATGGTGGTTGTGGTCGGTTCCAGCCTAAAATTCGTCGAAATGGCTTGGAGCTGGTTGCAGAATGGAAACAGGTGAATGAAGATTCGCAAGAGAAAAAAATTATGCTGACTGCTGAGAGAGTGTTGGAAATTTTCAAAAGGATTTCTGATGAAGAATGCATCACATTGGGTATGGACCCTAAATATTCTCGTCCTGATTGGATGATAGTCACAGTGTTGCCTGTCCCACCGCTACCCATGAGACCAGCTGTAGTCATGTATGGGTCAGCTAGAAATCAGGTTAGTTTAATCCAACAGCTTCAGGCAATTCAAGCATCAAATCATTTTTCTTTCTTCTCCATATTTTCATATCTTTAAATTTAAAAATATCTTCCCTGTTTTAAGTTCCTTAGTAATTTTGTCCCTTAAGATTTCAGATTTATTTTCTTTTCTTTGGTTCTCTTGTATCAGTTGTCTGAAGTTTTTTTTTTTTTTTTTTTCCTCTCAAGGTCTTTTCACTCGATTTGTGGTACATACAAACTCTTTTCTATTTAGAATTCATTTCTCTCCATGTTTCATTGTTATCTTTTTATTCCTTATCACTTAGTCACTTTAATAGATTTACTTTCTGAAAAAAGATTTTCATGAATCATTGTTGTTTTCCAATTGTAAATAAATTTGCAAGAAACACACTTGACTATAAAACCTGAAATGACGAATTGTAAAATCTTAAGCTCTTCATTGTAACATTGCCTTTCATTCATTTTCTTTTTTCCTTCTTCTCAGGATGATTTGACACATAAACTGGCTGACATTATCAAAGCCAATAACCAACTGCGCCGAAATGAACAGAATGGTGCTGCTGCCCACATTATTGCAGAAGATACAAAAATGTTGCAATATCACGTTGCGACATTGGTGGACAATGAGTTACCAGGATTGCCCAGGGTAACGCAACATTACCTTAAAATTTTTCTTTTTTTTTTTTTTTTTTTCTTCTATTTGAAGTACAATTTCTACCAAATTGTTTTATTTTTATTACTAATTGCTTTACATTTTACAGGCTGTGCAAAAATCTGGACGTCCACTCAAATCCATTAAACAAAGATTAAAAGGGAAAGAAGGTCGTGTCCGAGGCAACTTGATGGGAAAACGTGTGGATTTCTCTGCACGTACCGTCATCACTCCAGACCCTAACTTAAGAATTGATCAAGTCGGAGTGCCTCGGAGTATTGCTCAAAATTTAACTTTCCCAGAGATTGTCACACCATTCAACATTGACAGGTATTATTAGTCATTTATTTTTTAATAAAAAGTTTTCTGATCTTTTTAATCAATTTTTTTTGTGATTAACATGGGTATTTTATGATGTAATAGTTTCTTTTTAGAAGAATTTAAGTACACATTCTAAATTATTTGTTTGCTTGTGTAACTTTTTTTCATATTTTTTAAACTTGGACAACAGTTTTTATTTGTTTTTTTTTGTCAATTGCAGTATTTTTTGACTTATTCATTTTCTATGTTTTGAATATTGTGTGAGTATCAAAATGACTTGTGAGCATTGGATTCAATGGGTAACAAGCCAGTTTGAAAGACACTGCTAGTGAGGTTGATTCTCACTTGGTACTCCCCTACTGTGACCTTTTACCAGACTAAGCTAAGCACAATAATTATCTACTCTCCATCTCAAGGGCATTAAAGTCTTATCAGTGTCTATAAGTTACTACTAACAGTACTCACCTCCTTGTACATTCATGGAATGGAGACAGAACAATTAAAATCTTTCCAGCCAAATTCTAAGGCTTTTGTTTTTATTTTCTTTTATACCTTTTTATTTCAGCATGCATGAACTTGTCCACCGAGGTGCCAACCAGTATCCTGGTGCCAAATATATTATTCGTGACAATGGAGAGAGAATTGATTTGAGATACCACCCAAAAGCTAGTGACTTGCATCTACAAATTGGTTACAAAGTGGAGCGTCACATGCACGACAATGATGTTGTTATTTTCAACCGACAACCGACCCTCCATAAAATGAGTATGATGTGTCACAGGGTCAAGGTGTTACCCTGGTCTACTTTCCGATTGAACCTCAGGTAAAATAAGTTTTTGTTATTAACAAAAGTAGAGATAAAAATTTCTCTCCAGACTAAACCTTTGCCATAAAACCAATTATGTCAAAGTAACAAAAGCCGTACATTAATGCAACGAAGCTCATAAAATGCACTTCTCCTATTTGTCATTTTTCTATTTCAGTGTAACGACACCATACAATGCAGATTTTGACGGAGATGAAATGAACCTCCATCTGCCTCAATCATTGGAAACCAGGGCAGAAATTTTCAATCTGGCTTCTGTCCCTCGTATGATCTTGACCCCACAAGCTAATAGGCCTGTCATGGGTATTGTACAGGACACCCTGGCTGCTGTAAGAAAAATGACCAAACGAGATGTCTTTTTGTCAAGGGTGAGCGTAGTTTTCATGTCTGCTGTCAAAACTTCTCAAATAAGAACTTTTTCTTTTAATTCATTCATCTGAATTTGGGAATCGGATTTTTTTTTAAAGAAAATGCTTATCATTGAAATATGAAAAATAACTTTATCTGATTAGATTTTTTTTTTTTTTTTTTTTTTTTTTTATTTCAGGAATAAAAAAAAACCTTGACAACAAATTAGATATTGTGGTATTATTTTGCATCTGTTATCTCTGCATTATTTGTATTCTTTTTTCACTGCCTTTTATTAACCTTCAGCCTTTCCTTTCATAAGCCTTTATATATTCCTCAATATATATATATATATATATATATATATATATATATAGTGTTGTGATGAATGTACAGTATTAAATATTTGTCAAGTGACTCTAAGAGGCTGGTTAAACAGGGTGCCATCTAAATTAAGCAAAAAAAAAAAAAAAGATTACTGTGATCTTTGTAAGATTTCAAATTGCAGTTTCTTGCAAAATCTGACCTGGTTTATAAAAAAAAAAATAATAGCTGTCATAATTTTTTTTTTTTTTTTTTTTTTTTTTTTCCCCAGGCCCAGGTGATGAACCTGCTTATGTACTTACCCCGATGGGATGGTCGTATGCCCCAGCCTTCTATTCTCAAACCCAAACCTTTGTGGACAGGCAAACAACTTTTTTCTCTGATTATTCCTGGACGTGTGAATTGTATCCGTGTTCACAGTACTCATCCGGACAGTGAAGATGATGGACCATACAAATGGATTTCTCCTGGAGACACCAGAGTGAGTACAATTAAAAAAATTTTTTAATTTTAATAAATTGTTGTTGCATAGAAATGGTGTTTTTCTTTTTTCTTCTCTTCATAGTCATCTTCTACTATTGTTTGGTTACATAGAAGCAAATAGAGTAAATCAAGAACTTCAAAAGAATATGCTTTCCCATTATGTGTGTCTGGAGGTGTGGGGATGTAGATTTGAAAGAATCTGTTTTACATTATGGAATTGTTTATAAGGTTATAAGTGATCATATTTTTTTTTACTTTTCTCTTAGTAAGTCAAGGTCATTTGTCATTGAAGCTGGGTGCTTTTTCTTATTTCAAATCTTGAAGCAGATTTCTTAGAAAACAGAAAGCCAAAGATGGCACATATGATGGAATAAGCAAACAATGTTTTTGTAGATATTGTAATTCTATAATCTTTTATCATGATTGCAAATTGTTGGCTTCCATCAGTTTGACTCTATTGTGATAGGTTGCAGTGTACCCAAAATTAACAACCATATAATTTATTTTTTTTTCCTTTTAGGTGCTTATTGAAGATGGAGAACTGATATCAGGAATTTTGTGCAAAAAAACACTTGGACCATCTGCTGGTTCATTGGCACATATTGTCTTCTTAGAGATGGGCCACGAATATGCTGGTCTACTCTATGGTGATATTCAAACTGTTGTCAACAACTGGCTACTTTTAGAAGGTCACAGCATTGGTATTGGTGACACCATTGCTGATCCCTCCACTTATCTTGTCATTCAGGACACCATTCTCAAAGCTAAGGTGAGAAGCATTGTCTTTTCTCATTATCTTGTTTATTACTTGCATGTTTGTAAAGTCAGTTTTATGCTACAAAATTTCTTGTATAATATAAAGTCAGTAACTCCCACTTGATTTTTTTTTACTGAAGATGGGTGCTTCAACATTTCAAATTAAAAATGTACATGCATTTAATTGTGTAAAATTGATGACTCCTTAATTGGCAAAGACAAATTCATTAACAGCTTCAAATAGTGTTTTGTTTTTTTACTAACTTAAGTCCATGTTTTTTGACTTTGAAAAAATGTCTGGATTACATGAGAAAAAGTTGTCATATAAAGTGTTTTTGTTGCTTGTTAAAAATTAGTATTCTGGTCATGGAAGGGAAAAAAGACAGCAGAATTTAATGTGATGAAATAACTTTAGATACTGCTAAAACTGTTTATAGAGAGTGATAACAAAATACATTTACAGGATTTGTTATTAGGTCATCTAACATCTTAACCAATGCCATAAGTGTTTGACTATCTTATCAATTGTGCTTCTCTTGAGGTAGAGAAGTATACAGAACATTTGAAGAGTGAATGATGGCCTTCTGAAAATTTGGCATCTACAATAAATGAAGTTGACCAAATAATGAACATGACATTCCTTATTACATCTCACAATGTTAGCAAGAGTTTTTCCTTTTTTAAGTGTGTGGCATCAGTTATTCAGTCATAATGAATATCGTCAACATGTGCAAGGTGATGGATTTCTTCCCATAACCAAATACCAAACAAAAGCTCATTTCTTGACTTTGATTTTGAAAAATTACTCTCTGTTAAATACTGTGGGGCTTTGTCAGAATTAATCTCTAGTTTTTTATTATTTCAGAGCGATGTGAAAGAAGTTATCCAAAAAGCTCACAATGATGAATTGGAACCTAGTCCTGGAAACACACTGAGGCAGACTTTTGAAAATCAGGTACTTTTTTTTTTCTTTTCTTTTTTGTAATCATCAAACTTTAAAAGAAGGGAAAAAAAAGTGAATCTGATGTTACTTTTATGATCATATGATGGCTAATGTAATTTAAGGATTTTTTATTTTTTTTCCCTTTTCCTTTCAGGTGAACAGAATTTTAAACGATGCCAGAGACAAAACAGGTAGTGCTGCCCAGCGCTCTCTATCTGAATACAACAACTTCAAAGCTATGGTAGTCGCTGGTTCCAAAGGTTCCAAAATTAACATCTCACAGGTAAGAATTTCTGGCATTTTTCTGTTATAATCAAATCCTAAGCGAAATAAAACTTATCTTCCCCTGTCAGAATATCTTCCCCTGTCAGAATATCTTCCCCTGTCAGAATATCTTCCCCTGTCAGAATATCTTCCCCTGTCAGAATATCTTCCCCTGTCAGAATATCTTCCCCTGTCAGAATATCTTCCCCTGTCAGAATATCTTCCCCTGTCAGAATATCTTCCCCTGTCAGAATATCTTCCCCTGTCAGAATATCTTCCCCTGTCAGAATATCGTACCTTGCATAAAGAAAACTTGAACCTTTGTGTCCTCAAAAAAAACAGACGATGTGTCCACAGTTTTTCCTTTTAACTGCTATTATTTTAGCTACCTTTACTCTTTTTTTTTTTTTTTTTTTTTTTAAGAAACCTCTCACCTTTTTTAGCTTCATGATGAAAAATTTCTCGTTCTAGGTTATTGCCTGTGTAGGTCAACAAAACGTTGATGGTAAAAGAATTCCTTTTGGATTTCGGCATCGAACTCTTCCCCACTTCATCAAAGATGATTATGGCCCTGAATCTCGAGGCTTTGTAGAAAACTCTTACCTTGCTGGCTTGACTCCTTCAGAATTTTTCTTCCATGCTATGGGAGGTCGTGAAGGTCTCATTGATACAGCTGTAAAAACAGCTGAAACAGGCAAGTTGACTTCTAACAAATTATTTTAAGGTGACAAGATCCATTGCAAATAAGTATTTCTTTGATCAGCTATCAACTAAGTTTCACTATAAAGTAAATATGATTAGATGCACAAATAATTCCTCTTGTGAACAAATTTCATTTCAAATGGTTTTGGGGTGGGAGTGACAAAAACTTTGTTGTGTGTGGTTTGATTGCTTGGCATTTCTGTTCAATTGAGAACTGCTGCTAAAGTCATCAACTTTGTGAATTCAAATTTATTTCTTTTTTCTTTTCTTTTTTATGTGTGTGGTGTGCCTGTCTGTAACAGAATTTCTTTCATTTTAAATTCAAATTCTTTAATGATATAATTGTTCTATCTGTCAGGTTATATCCAGCGACGTTTAATCAAAGCTATGGAAAGTGTGATGGTCAAGTATGATGGTACTGTCCGGAACCAAGTCGAACAGTTGATTCAGTTACGTTATGGGGAAGATGGACTGGATGCCTGCTGTGTCGAATTTCAACAAATGCCGACACTGAAACCATCAAATAAAGCTTTTGAGAAAAAATTCAAATTTGATGCTTCTAATGAACGGTAAATTATGTTTTCAGTCTCTTGTGTTTTAGAAGAGAAGGCTTCTCAATGCTTACTATGCTCAGTGGAATGTGGTTTAAAGCTGGAAAAATGAAATGCTAAATTAAGATAGGCTGACAATGTTAAAGATTTCAACAGAAATCGGGCTTAAATCTTCTAAAGTTTTTAGAAACTTTTGAAAATGTTGCTGCTTATATAAATCAATAGTGAAGGTATTGAGTTCTGTGTAACAAATCATTGTAATTTTTGTTTCCACCATCTTTTTTTATTGCTAAAGGCAATTTGAATTCTGACTTTAGTTAAGAAGCACATTTCTCTAAATCTCTTTGAAAAATGGCACAAAAATGTTTTACAAAATCTGTCAGAAAATGCCTAATCTTGGTTAAGTCAACTACCAATGTATTACTAGTTACATGCATGCTAAACATGGTTGAACAGCCATTTGCCTAATCATTAAGAATTCCAGTTCTTAGATTTAAAAGATGGAGAAGTATGATTGAGTTGAAAAAAATTCTGACAGTCTTTGTAAAACTATTGCTGCCAAATTAGAATGAGATATTTTGTTTTCAGATTAAGAAGTTTCTCCTGCTAGTATATTTTGAATAGACTTTGAATATATTGGCTTAACCAACAAAATATTTCAGATGAAGTTCAGTAAATACCAAAATATGTTCAATTCATAAAGGTTTTCCTACTTATTTATTTGTGTGGTGTTTTTATATATATATATATATATATATATATACAAAATGGAAAAACATAAGGATGCTGGAAAAACTTGACAAAAAAATCTTGTTGGCCATATTTAATGAAAGATGTTTGAAAGAAAGGTTGCTACCCAAATATATATATATATATATATATATATTAGTGTTTATGTGAATCTCTCTTCTGTGTAAATTTCAGTAACATGAAGAAATGTCTTACTGAAGATGTTATCAAAGATTTGATGGGTGAAGCTCATTGTATTGGAGAACTTGAAAAAGAATGGGAACAATTGACATCAGACAGAAACATTTTGAGGACAATTTTTGATAAGGGAGACAACAAGGTAATTCATTTTCTGTTTTGAATTATTGCTGATGTCCTGGAAATTTATTTAAGGCGGCTTTAATTTTCATTGAAAAATATTATGCAATAAACATTGCAATCACTTGTTCAATTTGAAATGTTTAGTTTTTTTTTTTTTTTTTTTTTTATATGCTGAAACCAACCTCTTGTGTTGTAATTTCATAGGTATAACTTAGATGTAAATGACTTATCTACAAACCAAACTCGATGAACTTGGTCAAGTTGTTAAATAAGATATGATAAAGAACAATAACGGTTACATGTTGTTAAGGTCTTTAAAAAAAACATTTTCTTATATATTGCATAAACCTTTCAGCTGATTGGTTTGTATATAGTTTTGGATTAAAGAAATAGAATTATAATAAAATATAGTAAAGAATCAATATTTAAATATTTTCTTTAGCAAATATGATTTCCTCTGTAGGGTGCTAAGATTTGTATCTTTTTGGAAATGGTCTATTGCATTCTCATCTATTCTACAGGTTGTACTGCCATGTAATCTTCAAAGAATGATCTGGAATGCCCAGAAAATCTTCAGAATTGACAAGCGTAAACCATCAGATTTACATCCCTTGAAAGTCGTGGAAGGTAAAAATGATTTTATTCTTTTTGTTTTTCTTATTTTCTTATTATTTAGGCATCTTCATGAAGTCTTTTAACATTATCCCAGTTTTGTGGATAAGTCACTCAAATTTGATTTATCTTGGAGTTTGGGTGAACTTTGTGAAAAAATTTTAATCTGAATATTTAGAAGTGAAAAAGTTGAATTTACCTTTTTTTTATTTATATCAGATAATTGTTCCTGAAAGAGGATTCAACTCCAACACACACCAAAGCAACAATACACTACTGGGTTTTTAGATTTTAAAATTTCTGCATTACTTTTTCTTTAGGAATCTAAGGAAGTTTGAATTTATATTTAGCATTGAAACTTATTTTGATAGAGGTGGCGGAGGGTAGCTAATAACAATATTTCACCTTGTTCATTATTACTAAAGACTATCCCCCCCCCCCGCTCCCACTCTCTATTGTTCAAAATTGCTATTTATTTTTAAATAGCTTGGATATATTGTTTTATCAAAACATTTTTTTAAGTTTTATTCCAGAATAGCTCTATTTTGTGTAAATTTCTTTGTAGGTGTTCGTAATTTGTGCAAAAAGCTGACAATTGTGGCTGGAGAAGATCGGTTGAGCATCATTGCCAACGAGAATGCCACTTTGCTGATGAAATGTCTAATCCGATCGACATTGTGTGCTAAACGTGTTGCTGAGGAATACAGACTGTCAGCAGAAGCTTTTGAGTGGCTCTTGGGAGAAGTTGAGACCCGATTCCAACAGGCTCAGGTAAGATCTGTTGATTTCAGTTGAAATCAATCTTTTCCTTTATGCAAAAAACATTCATTGTGGCATCCTGGTGTTAGGTTCAGCGGTTTAAATGTCACCTTTTTTTTCTTTTTTTTTTCCAACCTCTCAGAACATTTTTGGGATTTGCAATTATCAACTTACCTTGGTTATATAATTTTTCTCAAACTGCAACGTGTTAACCTCAGTGAGGTCATCTATAAAACAAGTCTCTTCATAGTCTGAAAAAAGCCTTTCTGAATTGACTGATTTGCTGTTTTTTTTTTTTTTTTTTTTTTTTTGTTTTTTTTTGTGTGTGTGTGTGTATTAAATTGATAAGACTTTGTGGCTTAAGAAGAAAGCGCAAAATTTGCTTTCTGTAGTTTATATTGTCTACAAATGATTTTATTTTGTGTTGATTAGCTTCAGAATATTATCACAAATAATGAAAACTAAAAAAAAAAAAAATTGAAGCCAGCAGCAATGTTTTGACTTTTGAATAAAATTAAGATTTTATATTGTGGTGCATTCATTCATTCATTCATTTTTCTATTAAAACATAACTTTTTTTTTTTTTTTTTTTTTTTTTTTTTTTTATAGGCTCACCCTGGTGAAATGTGTGGTGCTCTGGCTGCCCAGTCTTTGGGAGAGCCTGCCACTCAGATGACACTGAACACTTTCCATTATGCTGGTGTATCAGCTAAAAATGTAACCCTGGGTGTACCCAGGTTGAAAGAGATTATCAACATTTCAAAGAAACCCAAAACACCTTCGCTCACTGTCTATCTGACAGGACAGTCAGCAAGAGATGCAGAGAAAGCTAAAGTAAGAATTGACTTTGATTTTAATTTGTCTTTCTAATTGTTGGCACTTAGCTGTAGTTGGGAAGAGCTGACTTAATTTGGCTTTTTAACTGTTGGCTGCGATCAGCAGTTCAGAATATCAGGGTTTTATTAGTTTTTCTTGGCATCCCTCATATTTCATTGGGGAAGAGAATGGTTCCATCATTTCAACAAGTCACTTAGAGATGAAATAAAACAGAATCACCAAGCAACAATTTTTTTTTATTTTTATTTATTTATTTATTTTTTTTCCCCTCTTCTCCATAGACTGAGGAGGTCTTCTGCTTAAAGCTTTTTGAATATTTTTGCAACATTCTAATGAAGACATTCCCAGTCTAAGAAGAGTGGGAGGGAGTGTATTATTTGGAAGATGGGAATTCTGAAGTAGATGGAATATTGTTGGATTAGTTGACCTTCATTAAATTTTTTTTTTTTTTTTTTTTTTTTTTTCCCCCCCTCTCTTTCTGAAAACTTGGCAAAATGATATTTGCATTTTGTTTCATTTAAATATTTCCAAACTGTATATTTGCTATGAAGCAAAGAATTTTGACAAATATTATTCTTTGTTGTCCAGTAAATAAAGAAAACTAAAATATTACCAAATGATTTAGCAGCTATTATTGATATGTTTTAGATTAGAACCCAACCCCAGTTTGTGTTGTAGTGAATAATAGTTTGTCTACTCCCTGTACCCCATTTTGAGGTGGGGTGTGCGACTTGAACTGAACTAGTGAGATTTATTTATTTTCTTCCTTTCTTTTCATAGGATGTTTTACATCGCTTGGAACACACAACTCTGCGTAAGGTGACAGCAAATACAGCAATCCATTATGACCCTGACCCTCAAAATACGACAATTGCCGAAGACCAAGACTGGGTGAATGTTTACTATGAGATGCCAGATTTTGATGTCTCTCGTATCTCACCCTGGCTGCTTCGAATTGAACTTGACAGAAAAAGAATGACCGATAAAAAACTGACCATGGAACAAATTTCTGAAAAAATTACCGCAGGTAAATGAGATTCTGGGATTATCTTTTGAATATTATATGTAAATATTTTGATATTGGCTTTTATCTTTCTTTTGCTTTTTAAATAATCCATTGTTCATTGGCACTTAGTTGTGTGTCTCTTAAAAATCTGTACTGATCAAAATTGTTGATTTTTTTTTTTTTTACACACACATATATATATATATATATATATATATATATATATATATATATATATATATATATATAGAATTGAAGTTTTCGCCTCTTGTTTTGAAACATGAGAACTCTTATGTAGCGTTGGAATCATATTTTTAAATATATATATATATATATATATATATATATACACACACACTATTTTATATTATTTATTATTACTTGGATTCAAAGTCAATCTTTTAAATTAGGAATTAGAAGAGGAATCTTGATTTTTTTTTTTTTTTTTTAAATTGTCAAACATGCTTAAATTCTTGGTAATATCAATTTGCTTCTGAAATCATATGTATATAAATGTTTCTTCCACATTCCAAAGGAAGTGATTTCCATTGCTAAAGTTACTAATATCAGAAATTAGTCCCTGTCAGTTTGATTTCTCCAAAATTGGTAAATAAAACTAAATACCCCCCACCTGCCATATGTATCTTTTTTTTTATTTGGGCTTAACTGTCTACAAAGACAAATTGGTGCTCAATGCTGTGTGATGAGGTGCTTTGTTTGCCTGTCATTCACTACACCACTTGATGACATCTAAGGTCAGCTATGTCTGCATATACACCCAACTTGCTATGTTCACAGATGTCTCCTTAGCCGTAATCGAATTCACAAAGAATAACGACAATTGCTTTTCAAGACTCTCTGGTTGGGAAATAGCAACAATACGAATTCTCACTTAGCCAGCTATCTTTCTTTCAGCTGAACTGCTATCTTCCTAACTGCCACTGGTCACTTCCTCCCTGGCCACTGGGCAGCTACTCATTCACTGGTCACCTACCTACTTCTCTGACTGCTGGACCCCTTTTCTCCTTGACTTCCTGCCTCTCTCTGCTTATATGGATAATGGCTGGGGTCCCCCATCCATCCACTTGTGTTCTGGAAGGTTTGAGACCATCCGAAAGCCAAATGGGTGTTCAAATCTTCAAATGACTCTACTTTCATGATTATCTAAAATCATTAACAACCTTTTATGTTTGCTAATTCAAAGGCAGGCTGGAGACACAATTACTGAAAACACTGACACTTAAGTTGACTCAAAGATGGACTGGAAATGAATTACCTAAGAAACCCGGATAACTAAATGGACTTATCTACATATCCTCTAAGGATGTGTGAGAAATCGTATTGTTACAGCTGCGTGTGGTGGCATTCATTTTTGTTAACTGAGAAATTTTCAATACAAAAAGAAAAAAGTCATTACACTAAATATCTGTCAATGTAACTTGTTTGGTGCTAGAGTGGTTTCACCGAAAACCACCAGGTGGAACTATCGATGACAGCCCATAATAAATTATTACTAGATTATTATTAAAAGATTACATTTAACAATATAGAGCCAGGAGGAAAAAATAGAATTAAAAAAAAAAATCTACAGTGACTGGAGAATTTGTTAGCTGTTTTTATTTCTTTTGATTAATTTCTTTCTTTATTTTTTTCCTTAGGCTTTGGTGAAGATTTGAATTGTATTTTCAATGACGACAATGCAGAGAAATTGGTTCTACGAATTCGAATCATGAGCTCAGAAGAAGGCAAAATGCAAGACGTGAGTTTATAGATCATGCTTTCTTGGGTGCTTGTCGAAAATCATTAATGAAATTTTTTTTTCTTCTCTTTCCCAAATAAGTTCTATAGAATAGTATCACTTGTGTCCATGGTGATGGGTTTAATGATTCTAAAATCAACAAGCCTCACTCATAGTAAATAGTTTTGGTATTTCATGGTCAATTATCAGCACTTCATTTTTGACTTCTTTCTTTCTTATTTCTCTGATTTTTTATTAAAATAGTTTCATTAAATGTAATATTTGAATTTCTTACATTAAGCAATATTCCTTTTTGACTATTTCTAGTGTTGCATTAGATGTAATATTTGAACTGCTCCGGTGGAATTAATTTTAGAGTATTTTATATTTCACTTGGATTTTTTTTTTTTTTTTTTTTTGTGACTCTGGAGCAAAGGAGAAAGAATGAAACTGAAAGGTTAATAATTATCCTTACTGATTAATTTCCCTAGCAATTGAAAAACGGGCTCCAGAGCATGCCTAAAGAATTAAAGTTCAATCTTTACTCTGTGTGTGTGTATATATCTGAAGTTCAAATATTATTTGTAATGCAACTATTTGTGTAAGTGACCAAAACAACATGGCAGCTTAGTGGAGATTGGGGCAGAAAGGATTATTATTGTTAATTTGCAGGATGCTGGAAGTCTTTGTTATCTGCTTGTTTAAGTCATTGAATAAATGTAGAAGTTTTCATAGAAAGCAAGGAAATGGTAAGATAAAAAAACAAAGCCAATAATTGTTTTATTAGATTTTACATTGGTCTCTACAAGAGACATTGTTTTCAGCAGCTGCTTCTATAGCTTTCATATGTTTTCATGTTGTGATTTTGTAAATTTTATGTTTGACATTTTGAATACTTTTTCCTCCTGTATAATAATTTCACTTTAAAGAAAATTAGCATATAAGAAAAATTTCCTTCAAAAAATTTATAATTATGTACCAGTTTTGTGAGTATTTGAAATTTCAATGTTTAATTGAACAAGAATATTACTGCTATTGTCTCTTTGGACAAATTTCTATAGCACTTGCCTTGGTTACACTCTCTTGGTTATATAATATTTTAAAATGCACCTCCTCCTCCTTGTTGCATTGTAGGAGGAAGAAATTGTTGACAAAATGGAGGATGATGTCTTACTCAGATGCATCGAAGCAAATATTCTGACAGACATGACACTGCAGGGAATTGAATCTATTTCAAAAGTAAGAATTTAAACATTTTTTTCTTTTTCTTTATTTAGACATACAATGTTATGTTCTGTTTGGTAATAATGTTTATTGTTAAATGATTTCCATTTTTTGTGTTGCATGCCTGTTTGTACAAACCTGGAAATTGTCACAGGAAATGTTGAATAAAACATTGTCAGTTGTATGGACAGAAAAATTAAATCCCAAAAGAGAATTTGGAAAAATTTAAAGAGAAAATGTTTTTTCTTAATTTTGCTGTTGTGTTTTTTGCACAGGTGTACATGCACTTGCCTACGACTGATGACAAGAAAAGAATCCACATCACTGAGGATGGTGAATTCAAAGCTGTAGCTGAATGGATTCTTGAGACTGACGGTACTGCCCTGATGAAAGTTATCAGTGAAAAAGATGTCGACAAAGTGCGCTCTACATCCAATGATATTGTCGAAATTTTCTCGGTTGGTTTATTTTTTATTTTTTCCATCTTTTAATCATTCTACACACATAGAAAAAAAAAAAATGCATAAAAATTCCATTTTGGAATCAAATTAAAATCTTCATAATTGGTGTCTTGCATATTGAAATCGGAAATTTTAAATGGCTCAACATTGTTGCATTGGAACAAGATTTTCTACTGTACTTACAAGATTTTAGTAAATTAACACTTGTTCATTCTGAATGTTGTGACAATATAAATTACCACCTGGTCATAACTTGTGATGCTTTTTTTTTTTTTTTTTTTTTTTTTAACTATCATTGACTTTTGTTTATTCTGTGTGTACAGTCACTTGGAATTGAAGCTGTCCGAAAATCAATTGAAAAGGAAATGAACCACGTCATCTCTTTTGATGGTTCTTATGTCAACTATCGACATTTGGCCTTGTTGTGTGATGTGATGACAGCCAAAGGTCACTTGATGGCCATCACCCGTCACGGTGTGAACAGACAAGAAACCGGAGCACTTGCTCGATGCTCCTTTGAAGAAACTGTAAGCATCTTTTTTTTATTCCCCTTCTGCCCCACCCTCATTTGTCAAGATTGGTTAAAAAGTTTGTTTGTTTTATTACTATCCAAAATATGGTCATTTGAAGAAACTTAGGACACCAAGAAGTATGTAGTTATTTGTTAATATAACGGATACAGCAGTATTTGATCTTTTAGACTAAAACTGAAGTCATGAAATGAAACAAAAAAATGAACATTACATTATCATTTATTTAACAAACAAAAAAACCTGAACCTAAATAGTATTTCCTGTTAAGGAAAAGTTAGGAGACCCAATTCCCTAATTGCTGGTATTGTTCCCCCTTTGGCTGAAATGATGTCGGATATTTCCTCAGCTGTCTACTAGTCTCTGATATTGGATTAAGAGAAAGTTTATCCTTCTATTCCATCCAGAATTCTTTCAATTGTAAGATATTTGACAGGGATATCTTACATAGACAGCCATCAAATTGCTCCCATAGTATCTCAATAGATTTTAAAATCCGGGCCTTGATTTAGCCATTTCAGAACTCTTCATTTTCTTTTTAACGAGATTCTTTGATAGAATTACTGCAATGTTTTGGGTTATTGTCATGTTGCATGGCCCACATCAGTTTAAATTTTCTGACATAATTAATTTCAAAATGCTCAAATGAATATCAATTATCTATGTTTTAAATGTTGGCAAAGACAAGTTTTGATGGCTTGTTTTAACTTTTTCACATGATTGTATAGAAATTTCTGTTCAACAAAAAGAATTAAATTTTGGAAGACTAAATGTTGAAATGCTAATTTTTATTTTTTTTTTATCCAAGGTGGATATTTTAATGGAAGCCGCATCCCACTCTGAAATTGATCCAATGAAAGGAGTCTCTGAAAACATCATGGTTGGTCAGTTGGCTCGCATTGGAACAGGCAGTTTTGATTTACTTCTGGATGCGGAAAAATGTAAATATGGAATGGAAATTCCTACCAATGTTGGACCAGGAATGCTTGGAACAGGTAAGCCCCCTAACTACCCTTTCTTCTAATTTGCACAGCATTTTAAATTTTGATTGTGTTCAGGATTTTTTTTTTCCCCCGCTCTAAGCTTTTATAAATTTGTTAAAAGTGCAAAAAGTTCTTATTTTAATTTCTGGGGTCATTTGATTTGGGGTGGGCAGAGATTATTGAATTAAAAAAGCAATGTTTGCCTCCAATTATAGATTGGCTTTTTTTACATCACTGATTACAGTTCAATGATGTAAAATATGAAGAATTGGTTGAAATTAAATTTGAATCTGATTCTCCAGTTTTATAAATTTTATTTTCTCTAATTTAAAGACTACCACACTTAGTTTTATCAGATTTCTTTGTGAATTTATTATAACAGCAAAAACCATAATGAAACTTTTTTGTAAAAATGCTCCAGCTTGAAGAAATTTTCAGTTTAAATTGCAACTTAATTAGGTACCTCCATTAGGTCACATAAAAAAGCATATCACGATGAAAAGCTCATAAATCAATGGAAACAAAGTTTTGCCTCAATATGTTGTTATTAATTGAAAGCTAAAGCATTAAATTTATTACTTACAGTAAGTAACATATTCTGGTGTCTTTCAGATAGAAATTATATAGATTGGAATGTCAAATATATGCTCAATTTTTGTTTAAATTTCTTAAAAGCGGCCATTTTCTTAAATTTTAAGAAATTTGTAAACAAAAACAAAATTGATTTTAAACTTCTTCCTAAAATAAATTTATATATTTTTGACATGTTATTTGAGTAAAATTAGAAAATTTAAATTTAAATTAATCTGATGTGAAACAAACAGTACTTACTTATAGCATAAAAATTTGTATCCAAACATTTAACGATGTCTGAATTTATCAAAGAAATTGATTGTGACGAGGTGATGACAGATTACTATGGATGATCAAAATTGACAATTTTTGCAAAGTAAGCGAATGTGGTTTTTCGTTTTAACTAGTACTTTTTAAATATTAACATTTTTATTCGGCAATTATGTAATATCTATTTTTTATTTCATACTTTCTTAATTAGATAATTGTTTAAAGTTTTTTATTTAGATAATTGTTTAAAATTTTTTAAGGATTATGTCATGTATACATTTCCATATGTAGAAATTATGAACGTTTTTTTTTTCAAAATTATTTTTAAAATATTCAGGTACAAATGACTTATGTGCTTTTCAAATTTCAATTTGTAAATTTACTTTTTTCATTAGCGTTATAAAAGCAATGAATTTAAGTTAATGAAAAAAATGGGGAAAAAAAATTTGTAAAAAATATATTATTCATCGAAAAAATTTTACTTCTTCACAAAATGTCCTTAATATAACATATTTACAAAAACAGGTGAAAGCTTTTCTAATTAATTAATGTCATACTTTTTACGTTTTTTTTTTTTTTTTTTTTTATAATTCAGAGCAGATTTTTTATGAAACCTGTAACTGTTTTACAAAAAAAAACTGATTTACTTTCTATAAAGAGTCCTGTTTATAACTAGTAAAACAAATCCCGTGTGCAAAGATTTAATTTCTTGAAATTTCATGAAAATATGTAAGTGGGTGGAAACATGTTTAAAAAAAAAAAATCTTTTTAACAAGATTTTCTAAAAAAAAAAAAAAAAAATTTCAAAAATAATTTCATTTCTGAATAAGTCCTGAAAGTTTCATTATTCGTTTTTTTGCAAGAATTTCCTAAATTAATGTGTTTTCCTCGGTGAAAAGCACAAAATAAAACAAACCTTTTTTTTCTCTTACTGCGCTGTCATAAAAAAAAAACAATTTTTAACATGCTAAGGAGTAAAAAAAAAAAAAAAAAATACTTTGGTCTTTCCTCTTCATAACAACATAAACATATTGAGACAAAACTTTTCCGTTGATTTATGGACCTTTTTTCGTTGTGATATGCTGCTTTTTTACATGACCTAATGGAGGTACCTAAACTTAATGTTTGCGTGTTTGCACTAACCCCAATAATCTGATTTTATGTTTGTCAAAAGGTGTAAAGAGAATAGGATGAAAAAGAAAGAATAAAGATTAATAATTGCTGCATAAAATAATACTTTTTTTTTTTTCTTTTAATATATTTTTATTGTATACTTTTAGACAGTTTTTAAATAAAAAAAGAACATGAAATATTATTTCATGCAAACCTTCTCACTTTTTAAAATGAACATTTTTGCACTTTATCATAAAACTCTTGCTGATTTTGGGAATTAAGCTAATTTAAAATGTCGTGTTGGTTAATCAAGGAGTAGGCTCCCTTTATTTGCAAATAATTCTATGAATTCTTTAAATAAGAACTGAATTGACATTTGTAGAAAAATAAGGCAAGGGTGTGTCGGGTTTGGGGTGAGGGACTTAACAGGTAATAGATTGTTCTCTTAACAATTAAGGAGGAACAGGCAGAGGAAGGAGAGATAGACAAAGAAATAAAACCATGGCGGGTGGTACATAACTTCTGCAACAAAATGTGCCATGGAAACATTTTTACAAGACACTGAATCTCTGGCAATAGCAAAGCAAGCCTTGCCAAAAGCAGGACGACTGATTGCTGGTTTTCCCATTGCTTTTATTGACATAGTTAAAAAAGGCCTATATCTGGATATATCAAGCTCTTATGCTGCTAATGTTGAAAATAAGATGTGACGGTCTTTGACAGACATATCTTAGGGTCTTTTTTTTCATCATCTGTACTGATATGTGTTTGCCACAACATTACACTTAATGGCCAATCTAGGCACCCCTTCAGTTAATATTAAAAAAAAAAAAAAAAATTATAATACATGTAATATTAAAGGGATTCAAATAGACATGCATGTTCCTATTCATACTAAAAAGATTTTATTTTTATTTTTTCCAGGAATTGGATCTGGAATGTTTTATGGCTCCGGCAGTAGCCCAATGAATCAAGTTTCTCCAGAAATGACCCCTTGGATTACTGGAGCAACACCTGGCTACCCTGGTTCTTGGTCACCTGCCATTGGCAGTGGTATGACACCAGGGGCTGCTGGCTTCTCACCTTCAGCTGCCAGTGAGAGTGGTTACAGCCCTGGCTATAGCCCTTGTTGGTCTCCACCAAGTGGTTCACCTTCTTCACCAGGCAGCCCTTACATTCCAAGCCCTAGTGGAGCTATGTCACCCAGCTATTCTCCAACTTCACCTGCTTATGTACCAGCATCCCCAGCAATGACACCACACAGTCCAGGCTATTCACCCTCAAGCCCATCTTATTCACCAACAAGCCCTGGTTATTCTCCTTCTTCACCAAGCTATAGCCCAACATCCCCCTCCTATTCTCCTACAAGCCCTTCTTATAGTCCAACATCACCTTCCTATTCTCCAACAAGTCCTTCATATTCTCCAACAAGTCCCTCTTACAGCCCAACCTCTCCCTCTTATTCACCAACAAGCCCTTCTTACAGCCCTACTTCTCCGTCTTACTCTCCTACCAGTCCCTCTTACAGTCCAACATCACCTTCATATTCGCCTACAAGTCCCTCTTACAGCCCAACTTCACCCTCTTATTCTCCTACTAGTCCCAGTTACAGTCCTGCCAGTCCAAGTTATTCCCCATCATCACCTAACTACAGTGCCACCAGTCCTAGCTACAGCCCCACCAGCCCCAGTTACAGTCCTACCAGTCCTAGTTACAGCCCCACTAGCCCTAGCTACTCACCGACCAGCCCTAGCTACAGCCCCAGTTCTCCCAGCTACAGCCCCACAAGTCCAAGCTATTCCCCAAGCAGCCCCAGTTATTCCCCAAGCAGTCCTAAGTACTCTCCCACAAGCCCTTCATACTCTCCCACAAGCCCCTCATATTCTCCAACATCTCCCCAGTACTCACCTTCTTCTCCAAAATATTCTCCTACAAGCCCTGCCTACTCACCAAGCAGTCCAAAATACACTCCCACCTCACCTACATACTCTCCCACCTCACCTAAATACAGTCCCACATCTCCAGAGTACAGTCCAACATCTCCTCAGTACTCTCCAACTAGTCCCACCTATAGCCCCACCAGTCCAACATATAGCCCTACAAGTCCTACTAGCCCCAGGTACACACCAACTAGCCCAACATATAGCCCTTCTAGCCCCAAGTATTCTCCTACCAGCCCCAAGTATTCTCCTACTAGCCCTAAATATTCTCCAACAAGTCCAACGTATTCTCCAAGTTCTCCAAAGCCATCTCCTGCCAGCCCAATGTACAGCCCAACTGATGATGACAAAGACACATGAAATTATTTTGTTATAAACAAATAGAAAGACTTTGTATCATTAGAGCAAGAGAAAAAAAACAGAAAACATCTTAAGGCTGCTGCACCAATAAACAAAACAACAATAACAACAAAGCCCTGATGTGTTTTTGATATTGAAAACTCTGGACCAAATAAGGAAGTGGAGAAATCAACCCTTTATACATATTTTTATATACATCAATACATGGGACATTTTTACTAGTTGAATATTTTAACAGTTGGTAAACACAAGCCTCATTTAATCAATGGCTCTGTCTTTTCTATTGATTTGTTCTTTTTTTTTTTTTTTTTTTTTTTTTTTTTTAATGTTTTCTTTTTTCTCTTTTCTTCTCTTCTTTCTTGAAATATTTTTATTTAATCTAAAACTGATTTCAAATCTGTGTGCTATCCAAAACTACCCCCCCCCCCGGCCTGTCTGCATATTGATAGTAAAAGATGATTTGAGATGAAAAAAAATAAGAGACTAACTCAAATCTTGGAAGAGTTTAAAAAAAAAAAAAAAAAATCTAATTTCTATCTAAAAGCAGAAAGTTTTTTTTTTTTTTTTTTTTTAAGACAAGAGAAGTATTTGTGGTGGTGGTGGGGGGGTCTTTTGTATATAAACATTTAGAATAAAAATTTTGTGACTTATATTAATTTTTTTTTTTTTTTTTTTTTTTGTTTAATGAAAAAAAATTAATGTCTTTAAGACAAAATAAAAATGGCTACAGAGAAATGGGATGAGTAAATTTGGGTGGAATTTATCAGGGCTGTTACCTGTTCTTTGAGCTCTAACTGGCACACTTCTAACCACAATAAGCTGAATGAAAATCTGTAAAACTGTACATTATTTTTGGTTGCCAGGTCTTGGCTAATAATTTTGTGAACAAATCACATTTAATTTTTTTTTTTTATCTATAAATGGCAAGACATCTATAGTGGGTTATTCATACACAACTCCTGTTCGAGGCAAAAATACAATTCTTTTTTTTTTTTTTTTTTTTTCTTCTGAAGTTTACAAAAACAATGCAGTCATGAGTCAAACTTCTGTCTTGTTCAATAACTTTTTTTTCTTTTTTTCCAGTGCCCAGGTTGTGGGGGTAAATGCAAGGGTTTCATTTCCTTTGCCTATGGGAGCTGGGATATTTGTATATTTGTAAAACTTGTGATATTCAAGATTATAAAATGTCAGGCAAGAAAAACAGTTTCAATTGAAGCTGATGCATAACTGTGTTTGGCCTTGGAGGCACAAAATGTTTTTACATATTGTAGAAAAAGAGCATCGAAATAGTCTCCCTTGTTTGAAAGAATTCTTCACGATTTACCTTGTTCTCTCCCTTTATTCGCCATCATTGGATTTGAATTCAGTTCTATTTTGCTTTCCTCCTCCTCCTCCTCTGCATTTTGCTTTTGTTTTGATGAACAAATTAATCTATATAATACCAACTTAAGTTCTAACTTTTGCCCTCCCCAACTCCCAAGAAAAGAAAAGGAACTTCCATTTCTTTCCTTTGGTTATTACAATCAAATGATGTTGGCATATCATGTTCAGTTAGAATTTATTTATTTTTCTAGAATGAAATTTCTAAGTCATTGAATATTTAAAATGTGTTAATAATTTGAGAAGAATTGTTCAGAAATAGTCTCAATATTAAAAATCTAATTTCTTATAATGTCACACTGGAGGCAAACCAGAAACAAAAAGTGAAATCATATATAATCAGGGTAAATTTGTGTCCTGAAAATTAGGTATTAACATTTTCAAGGATTCAAAATTATAGGTTAGAGTTAATTAACTTGAACCTAGAAGCAAATGGAAATTGTAAGTTGAAATTAATTTGTTTAAATTTCCAATGCTTTATTTTTTGATATGCCAGTTTCATTGTCTAAATTTCTGTTAAAATTGAAAAATAGAACGATTTTATTTAATGAAGTTTGATCCAATGGAACTGTTCCTTTTTTTTTTTTTTTTTTTTTTTTTTTACAATTTTGGTCATCCTGCTGTTCCAGTTCTCACAAAATTATAAAAAAAAAAAAACCCAAAACAGTAAATTTGAATTATGAATATACATGTTTTTTATTTCTATTTTTATCATTTTGTAAAATTTCTACTTTTGAAATTTCAATATTTTACGTTCACTTTGGGTGAATCAAATTGAATTTGGAATGATATAAATTAGCCTTGTGTGAGAAGAAATGGAAATATAGTCTAGGTTGACCTACTACATTTAAACTTTCAGTGCTGATATATATATATATATATATATATACACACACACACACACACACACACACACACAAGATTTAAAAAGTTTTTAATAGCTTTATTGAACATAAAATTTCTTTTTATCTTAAGTTCCTTTTTCTTTCTCCTTTTCCTTTTTCATGAGTGCATATACACACAGTCACTCAGACATTTTTCTCTTGGGACGTCTTGAGGGATGCTGGTACTGATTTGTAAAAAGTCCAAAACTAATTTCTCTTCTGACTGAACTAAGTTTCTTCAATTTTTATTTTATTTTTGAATCAAGAAACTTATTTGATTTCTAACATTTTATGACAAAAAAAAAAATAATAAAACTTGAAAAAACCCATTCATGTTTCTTGTTTTGTTTTAAATAATCATAAATTCTATCATTAATTTATTTATTTTTCTGCTGAGGAACTCTTGTCAGATGTTTCTTGTATGACTGATACCCCCAGACATAGCACCATCTCTACTCTACCCAGAGAAATGACTTTAATATTTGGAGACGAATGAAATATTACATGCTCCAAGAGTTCAGTTTCCAGAATACTACCAAATACAACAGGTTAGTGAAGACCAGTCCAACAAAGAAAATAGGACTCAAAACCAAGATGAGGATAATAGTTCATGTGGGTGGGAGGTAAATAGTTTAGACAAAAAAAATAAATTAAAAATACTTTCATGTTTTATTAAACTGAAGAACTTTTGGCCCAATTAAATAACAGTCAATTAGTTTCTTAGTACTTTAGTCAGTTTGTTAAGTCTTAAGCAAAAGGATCTTTTTTTTTTTTTTTTTTTTTTTTTTAAAACTAGGTAACAGTTATTACTATTTAATGATATTAAATATATTTGGTTTGTTAAATATTTTAATAAATGTAACAAAAAAGAGGATGATGATGTTGAAATGAAAGATAAAAGAATAGAAATTAGGAAAGAGACAAGATTTCAAAGACAAAAATGATTGTCCAGGTAATGAAGAATTGGTATCATTTAGGACTTGAGGCTGGACAGATACCTCAAATACCATTAAGCATAATTTGATGCAGAAATTTTTCCTGTGTGCATGCTCATCAGTGAGAGTGAAATGAACAAAACCCAAGGCTCAAAATAACTGTTCAACAGCTTTATTTCTGGTTGAAAAATACTGCAAAATAGCAGGAAAAAAGTGGGCTTTCCGAATTAACAAAGTTCTTCCCTTGAGTAGATGTTTCATAGAGATTTCTCTGCTAGTTCCCACGGGAGGAACAAGAAATCTGAGTGTAAGGACTGTTACAAGTCTTGTTTGCAGGGTGTGTGTGTGTTTTTTTTTTTTTTTTTTTTTTTTTATATAGTTATCTCAAAGGGAGATTTCTCTGCCAGTTCCCACCAAAGGTAAAAAGATATCTGAAGCCTAGGTACCAGGATAGGCTTTGTCTAACACAGGAAGGAATTTGAGTAGTCCATCTAGTTGGGCTTGAAGGTTGCGACTGCTGAAAGGGAAAAGTGAAAAAGAGCTGGTCATGAAGGTAGAGGCCACTGAAATAGAAAAGTGGGGAAAAACGTGGAATAAGACTAGGTCAGCATTTTTTATGGGTTTCTGGTTGTACTCTGCTGATTATTTCTTTTACTGATGAATTGAGCAAAGTAAGGAAGTCCCCCCCCAATTCTGTTCTTCAGACACCTGATTTAGGGTCTTTTGTCTGGGATAATTCTAATGGATATAGATGCTTGATGGAATGGGTTTGTATTGATCTATTGCTTACTACTACTACTACTACTACTTGTAATGTCATTCACCCGAAGTGGGTTGAGTCAGCTCCAATATTGGAGTTTCATGGGAATTTGGAATTCACAAGCAGTCCCCAAACCCACATGTATAGCACATGAGATTTGATTATAGTGGTGAAGTTTTCGTGTAGGACCATCCACACTTTTAAAGGGCCGAATACAGAGACCTGGTGCACTACGTGCCACAAGGTCCCCAAATGACCCTCTACAGGTTTTGAATTCAGAGTTTTCCTTCTCCTAGACCAGTTGCCATCCAAGGCTGTAGAACCCAGTCTGGAGGGAGAAGAGGATTCACACTGTAATGGATTCAAGTGGAATTCGAACTCAGCTCTCCAATTCCTCAATCCAAGCTGCTATCCATTACTCCACCGTGCCTCCTCGATCTATTGCTTCTCTTGACATAAACTGAACGAACATTGTCATCAACCCCTGGAACGAGTTTCACAATTCTTGACAGATACCAGTAAGGTCAAGGTTCGGATGGATTACTAATTAGCATTATATCATCAATTTTGATTTCCTGCAGATCTTTACAATTTTCAAACTCAGAAAATATTCATTCTGCCACAATTCCTGGAATTTATTTCTCATTAGAAACTTCTAAAGACAAAATGAGATCAGCATATTTTTTTTAAAAATCATTTCACCACCAAGCAAAGCAACACAGTGGGTGAAAATGAATGAGAAGATTGAAAATGGGGGAGGATTGAGGAAAGGGCAAAAACGAAACAGACTTCAAGAAGATAGAAGATGGCAACTGACATTGTACTTAAATTTTTGAAGATTGTAGTTGACAGGGAAGCAAGAAATCAGAAGGGAGTTACACATGTGGGAAGTGTGAGAAAAAACTGTTAGAGTAGATATGATGGTTGCATCTAGCTAGTTCAACAGTAAAATGGTGGGACCTAGTAGTATGCTTAAATTCATGCATGGGGGGAAAAAAGATCATCTGGGCAGTTAAAATATTCGTAGAATAGGCAGAGAGAAGCCACATTATGTTGGTGAGAAAGTGACTGAAGACAAGATGTCTGGTCGGGACTGATTGTATTGCAAACCTTTTTCTTGATTTTGTCAGGAATCTCAAGATGAGCAACAGACCAGACATGGAAACTGTATTTAATGGATGGATGAAAGGTAGATTTATAAATGTGCAAGCTGGAGTTGGATAAAAAAAAAAATTTTGGCACGACACATGACCCAATTTTTCTTGCATATTAATTCAATATAGTTGCTCTATTTCATGTCGGTGAAAAATGTGACTGCTTGGAGGACTGTAGGAAAATGAAATGAAATTAATAGATAAAATAATAATAATGAATAATGAAAAAGGAAAAAGTTTTTTGCATGACACTATTGTAGTGACCAAGTAATTGGTTAAGAAATAACAAAACAAAAGGTTGCAGATAAATAGTGTATTGAACAGTAAATACAACAGAAGTGAGTTACACGACTTGGGAGTGTGTATCAGTTGACCAGCATTCAGTCTATATCAGTGTTCCCCCGAGGTCTACTTTTCCTACTAACTTTATAGTAAGTGGAAGAGTCCACAATAGCCTCATTAGAAGGAGGACACCACAACAGCTAGTAATAAAGGAACTGGAAATTTTATTACCCCACTTGGCTTCGTCAAATGTCCGTTAGGAGGCACTGTTTAATTCTACAGAATCAGACATTTTCATCCTCTCTTTTTCTCTCACTTACTCCAAGATGTAGCAAAACGTGGGTAAGAGACATTCCTGCTGGTGCACATTCGTTTCTCCTGTCCACTGACGATTAAATTCTCTTTTCATTTTAGAAGAATAGAGCGTTCAGATGTGTTTTGCAGCTACACTCAGTGCACGACCATTCTTATCCTTACTTACCCTAACTTACTTCTAAACCAGAAAAAGAAAACGGACATCCCAAGAGACATTGAGAATTTTGTTTCGTTAAAGTTTATATATAAATATGTTAGTCTGATGACATCCTAAAGAACAAAATGCATCATGCAAAAACTTTCCTCCATAAAAAAACGAATAAACAGTGTGTATTAGAAAATCAAAGTTTGTATGCTTCTTCTTTGTTTATCGTATATAAACAGACAGTCAGGCAGTTATGTGCCATGCGTGATACATGCTTAGGTGATCATGTATCTTTCAATACGTAACTGATGAAGCAGATTTTTTCCCACAGTCGGTTTTCTGCAGTAGACCAGTTGCCATCCAAGGCTATAGAACCCAGTCTGTCCTGCTGGAGAGAAAGGAAGAGGATTCCTACCTTTCCCACGTGTATTAGCACTTAAGTGAATGTAATGGATTTGACTGGAATTTGAACTCTGCTCTCCGATTCCTCTATCCGAGCCGCTATCTATTACTCCATCGTGCCTATAAACAGACACACACTTAAAATACACCCAACACGCAACCTTTAAAATTCATAGGACCAACTTAGCAAATATTTTGGATATTGTGATTTAATACAAGGTCAATATTAACATTTGGGGCACAAAAGGAATTTTGGGTTATGATCTGATGATTGTTGAGCCACTACATTTAAAATTTTCAGTGCCTATATATATATATATATATCTATCAAGAGAGAGAGAGAGTGTATGTATTTAGGCAGCAATCCTTCATTTATGCATGTTCCATTAAAAATGACAGACAAGGTACTACAGTTAAGCTTTTTATTTAATTTTTCTTGTGTTCAAGAGTGTGGAGAAACTGTCCAAATGTTCCATGGTTCCGAGCACTTTCAGCTATACCCATGGCTATAGCCATTATCAAGGATAATTTTATGTTTTAAGTTTAATTGAGTGTGTGCATTATGTGTATGTTTTAAGTGTGTTATAGAGTTGCTTTATTTTCTGAACACAGTTACACATTGTGGCCTTGTTCGTAGTTAATATTGTTAAGAGTTGGCTTTTTCTTTTTTATTATTAAGGCTTACATTATTTTTAATCTTTTTTACACGTGGATGAGGTTATTATGTTTGTGTTTTCTACTAATATGTTTTGAATGGAGTCTGGTAGGTTTGTGTGCGTGTGTTTAAATTGGTTCTAATGGAACTCTGGTCAGGTGTAATATAAGGCGTCTGGATAGGCATGTAGTTGTGTGACCGATGTAATTATTTATGAGTCCGGTTTGATCAGGAACACAGTTCCTTAAGGGGCATTTGAACTCGTAGATAATGTTTGGTTTGTTCCTTGTACTTTTGACTTTGCTGGTGTGTTGTTTTTTGAGGATAAGGTTAGCTGTCTTAAATTTTTTATAGTAGATAATTTGATTTTTTTTTTTTTTATTCGTGTCAATTGGGGTAGTGTATTTGTTTATAATATTTCTAAGTGAAGATTCATCTTGTTTATAGTTAATGTGCATTTGGTTTTTGTAGAAAATATTTATGTAATTTTTTACTGTATGTTCACTATTGTTGTTATTTACTTTGGGGAAAAATAGTCTAATTTGGTGGTCAGGTGGTTAGGGAAGCCATTGTTAATTAGTGTCTGTTTTACATTATTGAGTTCTTTAAGGAAGAGTAGTTGAGAGGATGAATTCTCGTGTGCTCTTTTTAGGAAGTTTTTTATTAATGTATTTTTATTTTAGCAAATAACTCTAAAGAAATAGATAAACTTAAAACCACTTTTGCGAAAAACTCCGTCCTTAACTTTACCTATGAACTTAGTCAAAAAAAACAAACTCCCATTCTTAGATATTCTCGTAGAATATAGTAATAACACTTTTATCACCTCATTATGTTAAAAACCCACTAGCAGAAACTCTTGCCAACTTTAAAAGTGAATGCCCACTAACATACAAAATACAGTAATAAAAAAGAAAGTTCTTGTGCAAACACAAGAAAAATGAAATAAAAATCTTAACCGTAAGTACCTTGTCTGTCGTTTTTAATGAAACATGCATAATATATATATATATATATATATATATATATATATATATATAAATATAATAAAAAGTGAACATTGAAGTGAACACTCAGAGGCGACAGGCTGTTTCATGCTAGATGCAATTGTCAGGCCGTTCACTTTTATTTATATTTACACACACTCTATCTCTGATATTGAGCACTTTATCCCATAAATGTAACACAATTTTAAACTATATTTCTTCATATATATAAAATCTCTCCCACATCAGATTTAAAAACACTTTTTAGCAGCTTTTTAAAACTTTTGGGCATGACGCAGTGACTCAACTTTCCTTGCAGCAGACACAGTAATTAACTCAATATGGTTGCTCGATTTCATGTATATTCAAATCAAACAATGAATCTACCTTGAGTGGTTAGGTGGACTTCAGTAAAAAGAAAGAAATTATGGAAATCTATGCTGTAAGAAGATTGCAAAAATACCATACATAGACATGTACAAATATATACACAGACACACATGTGTACATACACATGTACAAATATATACAAAGACACACATGTACATACACATGTACAAATATATACACAGACACACGTGTGTACATGCACATGTACAAATATATACACAGACACACGTGTGTACATGCACATGTACAAATATATACACAGACACACGTGTGTACATGCACATGTACAAATATATACACAGACACACGTGTGTACATAGACATGTACAAATATATACACAGACACACGTGTGTACATGCACATGTACAAATATATACACAGACACACATGTACATACATATATAAAACTTTAATCAAGCAAGGTTGTATACTGTCCTTTAAGCAGATCCTGCTCAGTTTTGTATCCAAAATGCAAACAAAATAATGGATTTTTAATTAATCCAACCAATTTTTTTTTAATTATTTTCAGCGGAAACTCATATTTGAGTAGATGCTTCATTTATTTTTTAAACAGTAAATTTATTTTCATCCCTCGACCTAAATATTTGAGAAATCTTGTTAAATGAAAATGCACGCTCTGACAGGATTTGAACCCCCATCCACCTTTTTAGGAGAAACCGTCATTCTCATAGATATAAATACATGTACATGCACACACATATATATACATACATTTACCTACTTTCATGCCTGTCTGGTTGAATAGGTTAAGAAAATCAATATTTCTTGCAACTAACCAATAATACACATGCTTGCTTTATAATGAAGAAAATACAAATGGCTGTGTGAAGAAAGGTCCACCCAAACCAAAGCCCACGTTTTCCTATGTCAGAAAACTTATCCATTGTTTTGTTTTTCTACAAGTGGGGGGGAAACAAATGCATACAGAAAACTCTCCCACCAAACATAGTTTTCTCAATTCAAGGCTTCACAACTTTGCAGAGGTAGGCTTTGTCTACGGTTAGTAAAAGCAATTTATCTTTGTCACTGTGAATCACATTTGTAATTAAGACTTATGGAGTGAATTTAGAATGGAAATAAAAATTACAGACAAATTGGATTTAGTGGGAGGATTTTTTTTATGAAGAAAGAAAAATGAAGACGGATTTTAAACTACTTTTTAAAAATGTTACATGAAAGAAAAAGTTTTTAAAAGTTAAGATAAATCCAAAAAAAGAAATCATTAAAGAAAGAAAGAGAATTTACGCAGGATAAAAGTAAGTAAATGATTTACATATGGTGGGGAAGAAATTGTTGTTTTTTTTTTTTATTAAAAATAATGACTTTATTTTGATATGAAATAATAGAAGCATTAAGAACAAGTTGTGTTTGTTAACTTTGCATTTATAAAAGAATAGTATTTAGATATTACACCATGTCTAATTCACTGGAATTATATATATGTAAACAAACACTAAAAATTAAATGATTGAAAAGCAAGAAAGGAAGGATAAATATATTTGAATCAGATGTATCTTAGCAGCAAATGATCATTTGTGAAATTTTTGTTGAAGCTAAGTGACATATTATGGTTATTTTATTATAAATCAATTTTTCTTGTCAAGGAATTAATTTTGTTTGTTGGAAGCTTAACAAGAACTAATATGGATTGTAGACATCAAGTTACAGAATGACATCTGTTAACAAGAAGAATTGATTAAAAAAATATTATAAAAGTAACTTATTTATTATCTTTAACTAAACTTGTATTGGGTTTACCAAATATATGTGGCTGGCCTTAGTAGTAACTGCTATAGGTACAGAAATTTACTCAAGCCTTTCTAACAAAAGATAAAGATGGCTGGGGGAGAAGTTGAAGAAAGTAAATGAAAAATTTTATTTCTGAGAAAAACAACATGCTAACAATGTGTATAAATATGTTCGACTCTGAAAAGAAAAGTTAGCAAATGTTACAAAAGTCTCTTTTTACTCACAAGTCTGGCACATCATATTACAAGAGTTTCGGTTTTAAACACATGTTATACAAGCATCTCCTTGTGGCATCTACCCCAGAACTATGTTCTGTAATAATTAGGGCTTCATTGACTGGCCATTAAGGGTCACATGACCATTCCAGTACTAAATGGAAAAGTTAAAAATATTGTTTAAATATTTTTTTGATGTGAGGATCAGAGATCTCCATAACTTCCTTTTTTTAATATATGGAAATTGCTATGACTTCTTAGGAAAGGCAGTACAGTTTTTAAAAAAAAAATTATTGTTTCACCCCAAGCAAGGCAATAAAGCCACTAAGATGCAAAGGGTTACTGAGTGTTAGAGAGAATATGAGGAAAAGTACAATTAAAGAAAGAGAACAATAAAAGAGCAAGAAGACAGAAAATAACAATCGACATGGCATTTAAATTCTTGAAGATTGATGTTGATTGGAAAGTAGGAAGCCAGAAGAGAGTTCCATAATTGAAAAGTGTGATAAAAGAAACTGCTAGCATAGAACTTAAGGATACATCTAGCCACTGGAACTGTAGAATGATGAGACCTTGCTGCCATTCTAGTACTGCACTTAAATTCATAAAGTCTAGGTACCATATCGGAAAGTTTATTAGAACAATTACTGTGAAAGTATTTAAAGAAGAGATTCAGGGAAGTGAGGTCATGTCGGTGAGAAAATGACTGAAGCTGAGATGTCATGTCAGAACTGATAATATTGCAGATTCATCTTTGGATTAACCAGTACATTAAGTCCAAGCTGTATTGTTCTGTTTTTCTGGAGATAGTCATCAAAATAAATTCCTTACCAACTCACTGTGGCTCTTCCCAACTTTTAGGTCTTGATTTTTTTCAGCAATGAAGAATCCGAGTGTATGGATTGTTGCTTGATCTCTGGATCACAGTGATATAGCCATGTTTCATCAAAAGTGATAAGTCGTTTCAAAATATTATCACTCAATCGCTGAAAATCTGCAAAATCAACTTAGAGGTGTCCCCTTGCAATTGTTTCTGGTCAGCATTCAGAGAATTTGTCACCTATTTGGCTGACAGATTCTCCATACTCTACTGCTCATGAATTATAAACCCAATGGATTCACTGGATATCTGTAGTGTGTCAGTAATTCTTTAGGCTGAGGTTTATCGATCAGTTAAAATGTACCTGATCAACAATTTAAGAAGCTGATATTGTTGGGGGTCTTTCTCCCTTGCCTGCTGCTTCTTGGGCCTTCTAAGCTCTATACTGGAAGTTGGCACATCACCTCCTCACTTTTGAATATGTTGGGCACTTATCACTCATTTAGTCATCAAATATATGTGAGGCTACCTTGGTAGCATCTTGTTATTGAAAACTGATAATTACCTGAACATTTATAATACGAAAAAGACAGCTGCAGAGAAGTCAGAAAAGCATAAATTAAATTTCTTATTCTAGAAAGAGAACATGCTAACAGAATAGAAATGTGTTATATGCCTTCTCTCCAACCCTGAAAAGGAAAGCTAATGGATGTTACAAATGCTTCATTTACTCACAAATCTGGCACAACATTTTGCAAAATGCTGTGTCTACTCACAAAGCAGGAATGCATCTTCTCTTGGCAGTATCTACCAGAAAACTATATCTCTGGTGATTAGCCATTAAGGTTACATGACCAGCCATAAATGGTGCATAACAGTTTATCAACCCTTTCCAGGAAATATTTTTTAGATCGTAAAAATTCTTTTTTGGAGATAATAATGATTTAGTGATACAAGTCTTATTAATTAATCCATAGCTGGAGAAGAGAAGAGAAGAGGTGGATTCATACTTTTCCCAAGGATATTTGTGCATAAGTGAATATAATGAACCCAACTGGAATTGGAACTTGGCTCTTTGATTAACAATTCTGAGCCATTATCCATTACACCACCCACACACATATCCAAACTTACAGCACCTGGTATTCGCAAGTGCAGACCCATGAAAATAGGAATTAAAAGGACACTTACCATATATTCTTGAGTAATGTAAGTTTTTATGATAAAATTTTTATGCAAAAACAGGAGGTCATACTATGCAAAGGCAATAAAGTGGTTAAAAATCAAGCATTTTCAGTGACTGGTTGCACTATACATGGGTAATTTTTTTTTGTGTTGGGGGTTAAAATTCATGCAAAACAATTCAGGTGTTGCACTATACACAGGTACTTTTTTTTTGGTGGCGGGGGTGGTTAAAAATTCATACACAGGTAATTTGGAGGGGGTTGAAATTCTCGCAAAGCAATTTAGGGATTGCACTATACACAGGTAATTTTTTTGGTGGGGTTGTTGAAATTCATGCAAAACAATTCAGTGGTTGCACGAGACACTGGTAATTTTTTGGGGTAGTGGGGGTTAAAATTTATGCAAAGCACTTCAGGGGTTTGTTAAAATTCCTGCAAAACAATTCAAGGGTTGCACTATACACAGGTAATTTTTTTGGTGGGGTTATTAAAATTCATGCAAAAACAATTCAGGGGTTGCACTATACACAGGTAATTTTTTTTTTTGCGGGGGTTGTTAAAATTCATGCAAAACAATTCAGGGGTTGCATTATACACAGGTAATTTTTTTTGGTGGGGTTGTTAAAATTCATGCAAAACAATTCAGGGGTTGCACTATACACAGGTAATTTTTTGGTGGGGTTGTTAAAATTCATGCAAAACAATTCAGGGGTTGCACTATACACAGGTAATTTTTTTTATGGGGTTGTTAAAATTCATGCAAAACAATTCAGGGGTTGCACTATACACAGGTAATTTTTTTGGTGGGGTTGTTAAAATTCATGCAAAACAATTCAGGGGTTGCACTATACACAGGTAATTTTTTTGGTGGGGTTATTAAAATTCATGCAAAACAATTCGTGGGTTGCACTATACACAGGTAATTTTTTTGGCAGGGGTTGTTAAAATTCATGCAAAACAATTCAGGGGTTGCACTATACACAGGTAATTTTTTTGGTGGGGTTGTTAAAATTCATGCAAAACAATTCAGGTGTTGCACTATACACAGGTAATTTGGAGGGGGTTGAAATTCTCGCAAAGCAATTCAGGGGTTGCACTATACACAGTTAATTTTTGGGGGGTAGGGTGTTAAAATTCCTGCAAAACAATTCAGGTGTTGCACTATACACAGGTAATTTTTCTGGTTGTGGGTTAAAATTCATGCAAAGCAATTCAGGTGTTGCACTATACACAGGTAATTTTTTCTGTTGGGGGGTTAAAATTCCTGCAAAACAATTCAGGGGTTTCATAATACACAGGTATTTTTTTTGTTGGGGTTGTTAAAATTCATGCAAAACAATTCAGGGGTTGCACTATACACAGGTAATTTTTTGGGGTGGTGGTGGGGGTTAAAATTCATGCAAAGCAATTCAGGTGTTGTGCTATACACAGGTAATTTTTTCTGGTGGGGGTTAAAATTCATGCAAAACAATTCAGGGGGTTGCACTATACATGCAGTTAGCTTATATACGAGTATATATGGCATACTTAAAATCAGAAAGAGACAACTGACATATCTTGTAAACATTATTTGGAAAGAAGACTCACTCACAAGGTATATTGAAGGAAGGAGAGAAGTAGTGATGAGATGGTATGAATGGATGGCAGAGGAGAGACAAAGACGGATCTCAAATATTGCTTAGAGCAATAAGAGACAGGAAGTTGTGGAGAGTCATGTTCACACATATCTTTAAGGGATACAGTACATAAAAGAAGGAGCTTTCAAACAGCAATATTGAGGGTGGGTATGGTGGAGGTTAGAAGCGATACTTGGCAATTTCTTTTTACAAGAATAATCAGGACAACTTTAAACACATTTGCAGGAATGTGATTAAACAGCCAAGATAACGGTATTGGTTAAAATAATTCTTACTTATTTTCAAAATGTCACACAGTATCAACAAAAAGTGTATAAGATTGTTGAATATCTGTTCAAAAATACAAGCCAAAAGTTTTGGAATTATTTTCTAAGTTTATCTTAGTCTTTGGATGTGTGGGTGATATTAGTAGCTTGGAATGAAAAATTTGTGAGCTGTGTTTGAATTCTGGTTGAGTTTTTCTCTAGTTGTATTTGGGAGAGTCTCCAGTTTAGGAGAGGGTCAACTCTGAATTCAAAACTATATGTAACTCAAGCAAAGCACATATTAACTACGGCACACAGCTGTGGATTCTATGATCTTCACTGGGATCAATGAGGTAGGTAGGTACAAGGCTACAAAAGGGGAGCATTTGTCAGACTTGAACTCACTAACATTCATAGCTTATGATCATATCACATTGAAACACTGGTTCCTATATGATCACCAAAGTTAAGCAACGTCGAGTCTGGTCAGTACCTAGATGGGTGCCTGCTTGGGAATATTAGGTGTTGTCAGCTTGGATGTATTGGTTGTGTAACAGATAATGACTCAGAATTGTTAATCGGATAGCTGCCTTCTAATTCCAGTTGTATCCGTTATATTCACTTATGCACAAATACTCTTGAGAAAAGTATGAATCCACCTCTTCTCCCCCAGCTATGGGTTAATTAGTAAAAGTTGTATCATTAAACCATTATTATCTCCAAAAATAAAATAAAATTGTGTACAAAAAATATTGAGATTTCAGCATTAAATAATCCATAGAGGTGTCAGTATGCTGCTAAACAAAAGTAAAGCAAAACAACTTAATGAATGGTAGCATGATGAGTTTGCTAATTATTTATCTCTACAAGAATGGTGAACAAATTTGTATATGAATATCTGGCACAAGGCAAAAATTATGAGGTGCTCACTACACTAGTAAATGAATTGTGAGATGAGCTCTACGGTAGGCGCTGAAAAAACATCGTATGCCATTATTATGCCTAAAGAAAGACAAAGCATCTTTCTTTATCAAATGAGCAAAGACTATATAATTTGATCCTCTTTGATATTTCATCAGCAGGCAGTCAGATATGGAAAATGAGGTAGGAAGATTTCGTTCAGCGTTTTTTAAAGTGCCTTGAAAATCAACATTCAAACATTCAGCATATTTTAATTGAACTGAAAAAAAAAAGAACAACAATAAAAAAAAAAAAAAATACTGAACCACTTGTGCCGTGACAGATATGCATTATTCAACTATCTGAGTTAGGAAGCAGATCCGTTCTTCGTTTTTCTTTATCTTTTTTTCCATCGCCATTCATCAATGAGAAGCCCGGGAATGTTTCAGAAAGAGCAAATCAAGGAAGTTGTAAGTAAATGTATTTCCTTTTCTAATATTTATTACTGTTCTACACTACAGATACAATGGTTAATAATTCCATAGAGATCCAACCCCGAGGCTGCACCTCCCCAGGGGACTGAGGAGGGAGGTTATACGTGAGCTATTTTTCCGGAGCTTCCTCTCTCTCTCTACCCACACGTAAGCGCATGGGGGCCTACATTTGAAATTGAAACTAATCTTGTGTCAAATTTGACCTCGTTGGGAGGCGAATAAATTCTCTATACCATTTTATTTTTCAATAAGTTATTTTTTATGTCGTCTACATCCAACCTAAAAAAGCAGAATAAATATTTATTTAGAGAGTTTGTTCAAAGTTCATTTTTTTTTTTTTTTTTAGTCATAAAAAAAAATGTAATTAAGGCGAAAGAAATGAAAAAAAAAGTATTTGTCCAGGAGACTAGATTTCTTTTTCCGTTTGATTTTGAATTATTTTAAAACTTTTTCAGGCAGGTTCTAACAAAAAAAAAAAAAAAAGGTGAAAAGATACAGAGTAACATTTTAACACGCCCATTTTGAAAATGACTCGTTTTTTTTTTTTAAGATTTTTATTTTAAAATTAAAAAGAAACAACCCAACGCTAGGACAAAATAACAAAAATAAATAAATAAATAATAAAAAAAAATACAAACATTTAAGTTTCTTGTAAAGAGCCCTTCCCAATTGTGGTTTCAGAAAGACACTAAAAAAAAAGTGTCTAAAAAGTTCCGCAAATTTTTGGCATATTTTTTATCTCCCAAGCGAAGCCACACCTCAATTCGAATTCGAACCTGTAAATTTCGATTAAAGACTAAATGCGAGTAAGAAAATGTGAGAAGATTTTCCCTCCATTTGGAGGACTGACACATGATTTACTTGCATTTTGAAAATCAGCAATCAAAATCCTAGCTTTTACCTGGGAACGAAAACAAAACCTCTCAACAGGTGTTTAGTACTTCCGCTGACGCAAAGCGAAACAGTTTTTTTAATCAAATGTTAGTAATGTTCTAAAAAGACAGAATTTTAAAAAAAATACTTTAAAAATACCTCGTTCTTTCCTCTTAAATAGTAACAGAAACCTTTTGACGATAAAATTTTGTTTTCGTCAAGTTTGGGGTCTTTTTCATCATGCTAGCTATGCTCTTTTTTCTTAGCAAATTTTTAGAGGTACCTAAAACCACCGTGGCTACCAAAACCCCCAAAGATTCGTCAATTAAGTTTTACTGATTTGACTGAAAGATTAATTAAATAAGCTTCAAGCCTGACATAAAAATTTTTAAAGTCAATTTTTTTTATTACTTAATTTTAAAAATACAGTCAGTAGTTAAATTCGCACGAAATTTTTTTCTTCTTGTTTTGACAACTTTTACTTTTCGTTTCCTTAAAAAAATGTTAGAAAAATAGTTCTTCCCTCAAATGATGATCACCAGGTAAATCCAGTTTCATTTCAGAGTCCCGTCCTGTTAGCGGTCAGTCATTTTTGAGAATCCATGAAAATGAGGACGTAACTATAGGCCAGAAACCTCTCTAAGCATTAATTTTCTGATAGGTTCTTTCTAACGGAAAGTCTGTCCAGTTACCGGACACCATTGGCATTAAGTTGCTATGTAATTTGAATTCCTCGTCAATGAATTTTTGCTTTTCTTGAAAGGCTGCAGAGAGAAAAGGGGTGGAAAAAAATCCTCACAAAGAAGAAAAAGTGTAAAAAAGAAGTAAGAAGACTATCTGGTAACTAGCAACTTCCAACCCAGCCTTTGCAATTTTAAAAAAGTCATAATTTTTTTTTAATATTCTTCGTTAAATTTGTAACCTGTGAATGTTAAAATTCAAGGACTTCATCATTTTTATTATTAAATAAGGTTTAACATTTTAGAAAAATAAATTTTTGATTGACCATATCAAACTTTTTCATAAATTTAAACAAAAGGCCAAAATAAGGGATAGGAAGATTGTGTTGCGACAATTGTACAAATAAAGAGTGACAACTAGCCTGCTTTAAAACATCAGGGTTTGAACACTGTTCATTGGCGCCATTGTTACGTTACACAAACCATCGCGCTCACCTTACATCAGTCTGATTCAAGGACATCATAATCTGAGCACCCAGTGAACATAGGTATACAGGAGGAAATTTTTACAGAGGAAACAGAAGGAATTTCTGTGAAAAGTCTCCCTTAAAATAACCATCTTTTCCCCTGAAAATGTACAATTCGTTTGCCTTGGGAGGTGGGATGTTGCCATCCGCGCCTCGTACGCCTATTCCAGTGGGGATCAAACTTAAGCGTAGCTTAGCCTGGCACGAGGCTATATTCATTGAGCATCCGCGAGGCCCGAATTAGTTCCCGATATGGACTTGCTAACATAGGTTTTTAAAACTTGTTGAGCATGAAACCTTCAACCTCTCTCCCACAGGCAGGGTATGGCAAGCAAGCACCAAGCTTCTCACTGCTCTATCGCTTCTTCCACAGAAAGTGCTCGGACGAACTCCATTTCCTAGTCCCACCGACGCAAACCTTCACAGCAAGAACACGCTATGCCACTCACACAGTAGCAAACAACGCACATTTTCTCCATAAACGATCGGTGAGAAGAAGTTCCACTCCAACACCTTCTTCCCGCGATCCACTGATCTGTGGAACCGAATCCCAGGAGAATGCTTCCTCGATTACTACTTAATCTGTTCAAGGTTAGGGTTCGTTAAGAGTAAGACTAAGAGTTATCTTTCACTCCTACACACAAATGGCCTCCAAACGTAACCCTCTACCTCGTGTGGCACCCGGACCTTGTAAACGGTGAACCTCGCTGTAGTGTAAATAAACAAAAACAAAACAAAACAAAAAACAAACAAAAAGCAAAAAAAAAAAACAAAACAAAAAACAAACAAAACAATTGGGGTTGATTGAGGTGTGGGTAAAAATAAACTTTGATGAAGAAGATTATATTGTGTCAATTGATCAGGTGAATGTTGTTAGTCGTCAATTCCTTGTCATTTTTCATTCATAAACATTGAACAGTGAACAATCTCAGGTAAATGTGGGGAATAAAAAGTTAGTTTACGAAATATTTTTATTTTATTTTTATGAATCAAATCAAATCATTTTTAAAAGATTTATTTGCTTTAAGGAGAATTGAATTGATAGGAATGTCAACTTGCTCGGTGAAAGAAAAACCTAATAGAAAGGAAATAAATGGAAAAAGAAAAAATACCCCATATTTGATTATTTATTAAAGAATCTGTACTTCAATTTAGTTACAGTTTTTTTTTTTTAACGTGCCGTCCCAAGAAAATGCCTGCTAATGTGACTATTAGTATTTTTGCATTTACAATTAAACACGGTTGCTAAGATTCGTTACTAATAGCTCGACAGCAAATCATAAGTGAAGTGACGTTTGTCGTTTTCTAAGAAATTTATAACACTGTAAATGACATGAATGTTTTCTTTTCCCTAATGACAGAATCAAGCCTGGGCTGGGTGAAGAAGAGCGTTTATCTGTTATACACGATCTTGTTTTTTCGTTGTTTTTTGTTTTTTTTTAATCAGTCAGTCAGTCAAAATGCCGTACGTGATAGACGCGTGGGAGATCATGTCTTTTTCAATTCATGACTGACTAGGCAGAAGATTTTCCCGCACTAGGCTGCCGTTTCTTTCTGTTGTAGGCTGGTTGCCAACCAAGGCTATAGGACCCAGTCTGTCTTGCTATTTAACTCATAGCTGTAGGAGGGGGAGAAGAGATGGGTTCCTACCTTTACCAGGAGTAGGGGTTGCGCCTAAGTGAATGTAGCGAACCCGACTGGAATTCGAACTTTGGGATTTCTCATTCCAAGTCAATGTTCGTTACACGACACCAGACTGCACATCTCAAATAATTTCAATAAGCAACTCAATTATTAAAGCAATTGTACTCTATTTTTATTTATTTTTTTTTTTTGGGGGTAAATTTTAAAAGCAACTCCACTGCTGGTGTTACGGCTTCTTACCCAACAAAAAAAAAACAGAAATAAAAAAAAGAAGTAATTAACTAACAGATCGTGATCTCTATGAAATTTAATTTTTTTTTATTGCATTATTCCAAAATACGTCAGCAGATAGATGTCAACAACTGAGCACAAATAGTTATTAATTCAAAAAAAGTTTAGTAATTTAATAAATCCATAACTACATATACAAGAATGTTGTTTTTGATAAAAGTTAAAAAAATAACCATGTAAAAAATACGTATATTGTCGAAAATTCATTTTTTCCCTCAAGATAGCTATTTCTGCTAATGAATCTTTATTTTAAACTAAACAATTAATAATATTGAACATTTTTTTTAAAAATATAATCACAACAATAGCTGTCACGATCTGTAAACGAAAAAAAAGTTACTAAATAAAATTAAAATAACATTTCATTGTATTCGAGAATTCTATCAATTCTACTAATATTGAAATATATTCCTTACTGCTACAGAAAATCCAAGCAAAAACTAAATAAATAAATTAAAAAAAAATAAATAAATAAACAACTTTTTATTATTGGTCAAACAAAATGCTTAAAAATGTTACTTTAACAATTTACTCTTTTTAAAAATATAACTCTTTTTTTTTTTTTTTTTTTTTTTTTTTTTTTTTAGTGATTTTATTCCTCATTGCTTGTAGCATTGTGACAAAAAAGAAAATAATAAGTTAAGCTTAGTAAATAACTTCTCCGGTTAATTATTTTATTATATAATAAATCTATTATTAATTGACTAGCATCATGTCCATAAATTGATGGGGTTATTTACGTATGGATCAGCACTTCTGCTCAGGATCAGAGTGTAGTATCTGTGCTCTTTGTGAAAAATGTTGCACGCGCATGCGTGCACGCATACACACACACACACACGCATAGAGGGAGATAGAATCATCAAGGGAGAGGGTCATAGGGTGTGAAAGAGGAAAGGGAGAAGATAAATAAGAAAGAGGGGAAACAAACAAACAAACAAAAAAGGTTTTGTAGTGTGACATGTGCCTTACATTGGAAGGAAACTAGATACTTACGGTAATAGTTTAATTTTTAAAACTTAAAACAAATTTTCTTTTTTTATTCTTTTAGAATTAAACAAGACGACACCTTTCATATGTTCCTATGTTGCGTTGGGATCGCACGTTTTTAAACCTCTTTACCGGATGAATTTCGATTATTATCATTATCGATTTCCAATTTTTTTTTATTAGACACGAACTTTTTCTTCTCCGTATTGATTAAAAAATAATGTTCACCTAGTACAAGCCCCGAGAGACTCTCGATGTAGAGGGTTGCAGAGTAAAGAAAGAGGATCAGGGGCACATAAAGATATATAGAGAGGATAACTAACAGTTAATTTATTTACTAAGACTTGAGGTGTAATAATGGTTAGCAAGCTTGTCTCGCTAGAACAATTACGACTGAGTAGTGAGTTCGATCCTCACTGGGTGCCTCTTACTTTCGACCTTGGGCCACATCCAAGCTACGCTTGGAAAATCACTATTTACTAAGACTTGAACAGGTCGTGATCGGAGAAGCATCCTCTTGGGAATCGGATCCACAAAGCAGCGGTTCATGGGAAGAAGTTGTATCCGAGTGGAACTTACATTTCACGAATGGAATGAGGGTGGTTCGTTAGAATGGGCGTGGTTTGGAGGGTCTGAGCCGGGAAGGTTAGAACTGGTGGAACTAAAAGACTGTAGTTCGTCTAAACACTTTCCATGGAAATAGCGATAGACTAGCGAGAGATTTGCATCTTTTCGTCTGTGGGAGAGGGGGGGGGGTGGAAAATAATTGTTCGCCCACAAGGCCGCGTAGCCACTTTTTTGGACTATCAAAACTCGAAAAGGCAAAACTGGGCAGCTCCAGGTCAATGACATAAGAAAAATGTTTGTGTGGAGTCATTTTAAAAATGACTGAATTATAAAACTTAGAAGTTAAGACTTTTTTTTTTTTTTTTAACACCTCGAACTATTTTTGTACTGTTTTACTCTGGGTATCAACGTTAAGTTTTTGCTTTGATTAAATTTTAAAAATGGAATTGTCAGGGTTTATCACACACCAAAAAAGAAACTATTGTTCATTTTTTGCTTCAGTATGAATCAGTCAGTGAAAGAGTTGTTAAACAGATCTTGATCGAGCGCTTTCGGCAATTCGTTATTTATTATTTATTTTTTTTAGCCATTAGAGATCCAAGATTTTAATTAGTTGTAAATAAAAACTAATTATAAATAAGTTACTTTTAATTTAATTTATTTTTTTTTTAATTTCAATTTTTAAATTTTGGCATTGTGTTGCATTTTTTTTTTTTTTTTTTTTTTGTAATGACTAAAAAAAGAGAGATGAAGTTCAAGGATTTTTTTTCAAACACCAATTTATTTACAGTTATTAAGTGTTTTATTATTACTGATTACATCAACACCAGTGGTCAATATTCGAGCCTAGTTAATAAACCCCATGTTTACGAATGCTAATTTTCAAAATAAAAGCTATCCCTGCTTGGGAGATTAGCGCAGTCTTTTTTTAAAATCTCCATTTATATTTTTTTTGTGTTATCACTCTTTTATGGGCTACAATATATGCATTTTTATTGTTTGTTTTACTTTTTGAGCGTTTCGGATTGAGGTAAGGAACAGTTAGTGAGCTCGTCTGGTTGACAGTTGCAACTGAGTAAGTTCGATTCACGCTGGGAGTGGTGGTGGGGGGTCATATTCGTGGTTTTGTACCAAAACTAAGCTAAGCTTTATAATTATTTTGGGCCCTTCGGTGTGGAGGATAATTTATTTTGGGCCCTGTGCCAGCCTAAAATGAGTAAATTGTAAATAACAACTGTTTTTGATGTAAGGAGACAGAAGATGCTTTCAGTGGCGCGACAGTTGGTAAGTACTTGTTAATCAATTCGCTTATTTTCTTCTTCTTCTTTTTTTCTTCTCCTCTCTCTCAGAAAATGAAAGCAACTAAAACATTTAACCGCACCCAACACGACAGACATACAAAAAATGTTTAGCCTAGATATAGTTACGTTTCTTTTATTTATTTACTAAGTATCAGCAGGGGGGGAAAAGAAAAAGAAAGAAAGAAAGAAAGAATGATTTGTTTCAATGCTGCTTCCTTTTCTTTTCTTTTTGGACATTTTGTGGTCGAAATCCATTTCGCCCTGTTTCTTCCGATAGACAAGAAGCGAAGCATATCGGACACTTGTCTCTTTTTAAACTAAAAACTATTCACAATTGAATTGATTCAGAACTTGTCACCTTATTTGACTCCAGCTTTCTGTTCGGAGACCTGTGGCTATGAACAATTTTTTTTTTGTTTCTTTATCCAGATCCGTGGAAAAAACTTTTATTACAATATTGTGGCTAAGGAAGGACGAATTATTACAATACTCTGGTTTTGCTCGAAGTTAATTTAATTGTTTTTCAAAAGTGACAGGACTACATACGACATTGGCGTTAGGTAAGTTGATGGATCTTCAAAAATTCTATATTATATTATATTATATATATATATATAAAAAAAAATATAATATTTTTTTTTTTTAATATAAAATTACAAAGTTAATCGGGACTTTTAGAATTTTATTTTCCTTTAAATCCACTTTATTAGACTAAAAAATATCCCAGTTTTTTTTTCTTTTTGTGGGTGGGGGTTAACTGGCAAAACCTTTAGAAACTCACATTTTATTTCTCTTTGATCTTAAATTTTGACATTTCAAACAGTTGACAAACGAAAGAAAAAAAAATTACTTCTTGATTTTTTTTTTTTTTTTTTTTTTTTAATTCGTTTTTATTGTCAAAAAAGTTTATAATAAAAAAATTTTTTTTCTTTTCTACTTGGACACATTTCTTTTTCTTTTTTTTTTTTTGTGTACCAGATACTTTTTAAAGTAAAAACTTAAACTACTTAAAGTTTATCGGTAAATTCAAACAAAATTAATGTTCATTGTTCAGGCTTTAAAAAAATCTTGAAAAATTAACATTTTAATGAAAATGAAAACCACAAGGAAATTAATTAATGAATGATGTTTTTAAAACAAGTTTTTTAGTTAGAGTATTAATAAAACCGTAAACAGCTTTACTTTCTGTGAAACACGTTTTTTTTTTTTTTTTTTTACGGATAAGGAAGTATACTAGTTTTTTTAGTACTGATTATTTTATTTTTCTATTTTTTCCTCTTTGTAACCGACAAAGTTGCTTAACCGACGTGTTGCAATATTTTAAAAATAATTCAAATAAATCTCAATTTGACTCTTCTTACAACTTTTTTTAATGTTTGACATTTGTGTAGGTTTTGAATTCATGGTTCCCGTCTTGTTAAATTTTTTTACAGTTCGTCCCCACCACTAATAAAAACTCGCTCTACACAAGTTTCTACACAGGTACTCTGTACTAAATCATTAAAAAAAAAAAAAAAACTTTTACAAGACATAATTTAATTATAAAATACAATCCTTCCTGTGCTTTTCAAGTGTTGACTGTTGACATATTTTTTACCCTCACAAATAGAACATAATCGATCACAAAAAAAAAAAAATCGAAAAAGTACTTTTCGCCAAGTGATAGACCTTTTTAGGATTTCATTAACAAGTTTTAGGCTTTAAAACTTAATACACTAGTGACTACAGATAGTTTCTTTTTTTTTTTTCTCTCGATTTTATCCACAGCAAAAATGTGATTGAATTCAGTGACATATCTAACTTTTTTGCCTTTATTCCTCTAAATTCTTTTTAGCCCATCCCAATAAATCGGTGATTATTTCTCTACCTTTTTTGCCCAATGCACCCCCCTTTTTTCCACCCTCAGAATGTCATTAATCTGTTTCCAAGATTATTTAAAAAAAGAAAAAAAAAAAGTGCATTCCAATACAATATTGAAAATCTTCATTCTTTTACACACAAACAATTTTTACATAAATTACTTTTAGTTTTTTAGAGGAGTTTTTTTTTTTTTTTTTTTTTTTAACAAATAAATTTAATTAATAGAACATTTAATTAATAACAGAAAATTTTGATGGATTTTTTTTTTTTTTTAAACTTGAATTTTAAACTTTTATTGTACAGTTGTAAACTAAGTGTACAGTAATTTTGGGGGCTTTTTTTTTTTTTATAACTAATTAATTAGAAATTAAATACATTTTTTTTTAATAAACTGAAACCTAAAACCTTTAAAAAGGTCAGTATTTTTAAACCTATTTTATTCTGATGATTTTTAATTTTTTCTTTTAGTCATGGCTCCAAATTCAGTAAAAGAAAAAAAAGTAAAAAACATTACCACCCTGAAATTCCCCTCTTGAGGGAGCAATTAACACCCCGGTTATGAACCCCCTGCAATAAATATTAGTCACAAACATAATTTTTTTTTTTTTTTTTTTTTTTAAGATCTTAGACCTCTAATTTTTGGCATATGACAACTCTATTTTTAAGTTTTAAATTTTACACCAAGGTCCAAATACATTGAACACTGGGTTTACACCTGAGGCATTGAGGTTTTTTAACAGGTACTCCTTAAATTATTTTTAAGTTTTTTTTTTTTTTTTTTTTTTCTGTGAGTGTAAATTTTTAATGAACAGAAAAGAAAATTGATTCATAAAAAAATGTTGAAAATATTTAAATTAAACATTTTAAATTTACAAATTCGCTAATAATAATTGATTCACTTCAGCCTCTAAAAATTTATCTGTAAAAAATAAAGACCTAAAAAAAACATTCTTTGAGCACAACAACGTAGTGTTGATTCGACATAAAAATGGTTCAAACTAAATAAATACTGCTATGTTAAGTGTGGTTGGCAGATCATTTGTGAAGAAAACGAATTTTTCTGGTTTGTAGATGCCCCCCCCCCCATAATAATAATAATAAAAACGGACAAAAATTGACCGAATTGTTCATGTCGTGTGAGCGGAAAACATTTACAAATTAATCAGGTTGTTCTATGACATTCGCACTGATCTGGGATTTCAAAAGAAGAGAAATCGGTTATAATAAATTACCACTTCTAAATCTCTCGTAAATAGTGCTGAAAACAAGCTGGAAAACTTTGTTTTGATGGAAGTTTTTCAATAATTACGTTTGAAAGTAATTTTTTTTCTTCTCTGCTATCGTTCGGTGAGCTGTATTGATAGTTTATAAATTACAGTACACCGATAAACAAACACTATGTCTGTCTAAAATGTTACATTCCAAAGCTAAAAAAACAACAAACAAAACGAAAGCAATGATAAAAAAAAGACATTCATTAAGTTAAATTAAATTTATTTTACTAATGCTCTGTGCCAGACCTGGGTAAGCCTTCCCTTAGAAAATAACTTTATTTTAACTTAAGTTAACTTACGTTATTTATTATTTGGGACCTTCTCGGATTTTAAAGTCACATAAACACACACATCATCGTGTATTTTAGCGCGCATATTTATTTTTTTGCTCCATTGGCCATCCATATCAGAAAAAGTAGAGCTGTGACTTATTTTTTTTTTTATATTTTCCTACTCCTAATCTATCGATTACCTGTTACTTCCTTGTAGAAATCTTTGTTTATGGTAGATCTAAAGGGGAAGAAACTTTCTTATAAAGTGTAGGAAAGAAGGCACAATTAAAATTAGTTAATTACTCCTTTGAAAGACCATCACACCACCACATTTAACAGGCCCTTGTCATGGTTGACAACAAGGGTAAGATTTTCTTATTGCTATTGCATATGTGCAGGTAAAACAGTTATGGGAGAGAGGTTTGTTCAAGTGCTTACTCACCATGGCAGACTGGCCAGGGTGTCAGCTTGCCCAATGGCAAGTGGGCCCCTGATGGAGTGGGCCTATAGTGATGTGGCAGACAGGCCCACTGGGATACAGGGAAATTTCCTGGTGGACTCCAAAGGGATGGTCCATCATTTTATAAATAACCAAAAAAAGTAAAAACTAAAAAAAAAAAAAAAATTGTATAGATGCTGGAAAGATTTTAAATAAATCTTCTTTGATGTTATAATCTCTTTCAGTAGATAATAGATTATCCTCAATTCCTTGTTTTTTGTATTAAGTGGGTCCTTTTTCATTGGGTTCTTTTTACAAGTTTTCCTTGGAGAAAATTTGGCCCAGTCTGCCTCTGTGGCATGGTGCTTAGGAGTTAAAATGAACAGCTGATTTACCCATGCCAAGAAAGATTGATGGACGATGATAATGATGAGGAAACACACGGGTAATTTTGACAAAACAAAATCAGGAATTTATTCACAAATATACATACTTGAAATAGTGTCAGTAGCTCATTTCAGGAAAATAAGTCAGAATTCTTAAAGTCCATAGTTTTTAATGTATCGTCATCAAGAGGAAATGTTCAAACAGCAAATTCAATGATTTGACACAAAATAATATTCAAAATAAAGGGTGTTTAATTAAGATGGATTATATATAAGGGTGTTTAATTAAGATGGATTATATATAAGGGTGTTTAATTAAGATGGATTATATATAAGGGTGTTTAATTAAGATGGATTATATATAAGGGTGTTTAATTAAGATGGATTATATATAAGGGTGTTTAATTAAGATGGATTATATATAAGGGTGTTTAATTAAGATGGATTATATATAAAATTGTTTAATTAAGATGGATTATATATAAGGGTGTTTAATTAAGATGGATTATATATAAAGGGTGTTTAATTAAGATGGATTATATATAAAGGTGTTTAATTAAGATGGATTATATATAAGGGTGTTTAATTAAGATGGATTATATATAAGGGTGTTTAATTAAGATGGATTATATATAAGGGTGTTTAATTAAGATGGATTATATATAAGGGTGTTTAATTAAGATGGATTATATATAAGGGTGTTTAATTAAGATGGATTATATATAAGGGTGTTTAATTAAGATGGATTATATATAAGGGTGTTTAATTAAGATGGATTATATATAAGGGTGTTTAATTAAGATGGATTATATATAAGGGTGTTTAATTAAGATGGATTAAAGTCAACAATAAATAAATATTATTGGTGAAAATTTACTTATTTCTCTATTGGCAATAATATGTAAAAAATAATATATCTGTCATATCAAATGTCTGCCAAGGCTTCGGTGGCACACCTCCACTTGATGGTCAAAATTTTTGATGACGTTTCTGCGTAGTTGCTCCTCGATCTCACCAATATGCCTTATCTCATCCTTTAGCTGTTGAATTGTTATTGACTTGTTGGCATAGACCTTACTTTTAAGATGACCCCAAAGGAAGAAATCTAAAGGTGTCAAGTTGCACGATCATGTTGGCCAATTGACTTTGCTGTTTCGAGAGATGATGCGACTAGGGAACTTCTCATTCAAAATCTGTTTCAACGGCTATTTTTGTAATAGGCTTTGATAACTTTAACATGTTTGATTGTTAATCTTTTCATGGTTGAAATTGTTAAATCTAAAAGAAAAAATCATTAGGCACTTAATTCAAATTTAAAATTGGTCCAAGTTATTGGAATACCTTTTATTTAAAACAAGAGTTAATTTCTCACCAAAGGTATTTACTATTGCATATGTTTAAAAGTAGATGAAGGGAGATAGTTTGAAATAATTAGCTTTCTTGGATCATTTTTGAGAAAATTCCTTGAAGTGCCATATCCTGGTTAGAGGCCGATTTAATATTATTGGTGAATAATTTTACACTGGCATCAACTTCAATGTCACTATCATGGGGTCTTGGGCAATTTTTTCATGGTAGTAATGTGGACATGCCGAAAAGTACCCTGACAACCATTTTATATAGATCCCAGTAGATGTTCATTTGTCGGACAAGTCAAAATTAAAGATATTTGTCACCACATTAAGAAAAATCATTAGGCTGAAGGTTTAAACATTGTGCAACTCTTTCCTTAGTGGTTGTGTAGAAATCATGTACTGTATTTTAACTTGATTCTCAAATCCTGTGAATAGATCTTATAAGTACTGCTGCATTGTGTTACACCTAAGTGATGAAAATCAGATAAGTTATTTAATAAGCAATATAAAAATTGTCAGTTTCACATGCTAAATATAATGTAATATTCACTAAAGTTTATCAAAGCAGCTACTTTTATTAAAAAAAAAAAAAAAAAAAATAGCCGTTCTGGGTATAACGATAAACTACATCCAACAGCAAGGCCTCTGTTCTGGAGGTTTTCAGGAGCATGGAACCACCTCTTAATTGCTGGTCTTCCCAGGTCCACCCTGACATGGGGTGGTAGCACCTGTTAGGGTCCCAGCTATGGGCAATTAGTTAACCCCCAAACTGGGGTCAAAACACTATGAAAGTGTAAAAATAGGTTTTTAATACCAGAAATACTTTGAAAAAAAAATTATTACCAGCAATACATTTATTTTATTTTATTTTTTTTTTTTTTTTTTTTAAAAAAAAAAAAAATTTACCAGCTATGCATTTTGAAAAACAAATATTACCAGCGAAGGAAAATTATTACCAGAAATAGATTTTTGGAAAAAAATATTACTAACAATGAAAATTTTGTTGGCATTAAACAACCCATTTAGATCGATATGCTGTAAACCAAACCAAGTCTATTAAAAGTATGTACGAGTACTTCATGGCTTGGCTTCGCAAAACGATCATGAGGGAGTCTGTACACGTCACTTGCAGACACGTTTGTGACTAATAAGTCCAATGCCTGGTCTCAATGGCATAGCATTGCTGTACTTCCTCCTCTGCCTCTTGTCCCTGAGAGTGACCCTGCAGGTATTTTTAAAGGAGACAGCATGGTTGGTGGTGAGACGCCAGGTGTCTCTGTTCTTGGCCACGGTTGACTATTGGTAATGGTTAATGTGACAGACAACAAAGGATTTTTTCAGGTAATCTTTGAATCACTTCTTTGGTGTCCCTCTGTCATGACAATAAAATTTTAGGCAGTTGATAATTCTCCGTCCTGGAAACATGTGCAGCCCAGTGCAGCTGGGACTTCAGCAGCATGACCTCAATGCTGGGGATCTTCACCTTTTCAAGGACTTCAATATTGTTAAAGAAGTCACTCCAGTGTATTTTAAGAATTGTGTGGAACCATTCAAGGAGTCGCAGGTGATGTTGGTAGGTGACACATAACTCAAAGACGGAGATAGGTGAGTGGTGAAGATGATAGCTCTATATACCCTGATCTTAGTGCCCTTCTTCAGGTTTTTGTTGTGCCACACACATTTGTACAATCTGCCAAATGCAATGCTCACTTTTGCCAGTCTTTTGTCGACCTCCTTGTTGATTCCAGCATCTGATGTGATGGCACATCCAAGGCAGGTAAACCAATGAACTGCCTTTTTAGCTTAGTTGTGCCAATGATGATGTGTGGAGGGTGATACTCATCCCGAGGTACAGGCTGATAGAGTACCCCAGTCTTCTTTGAATTGCCCTCGAGCCCAAAAAGCTTGGCATCCTCTGTGAAGCAGAAAGTGGTCCACTGCAAAGCTCC